>QVIK01000483.1:0-20395 GCA_003957845.1 Oidium heveae
GTAGATAGAATAGTAGGATAGTTAACAAGAAAACATCTTTGAATACATATTATATTAGTAGTGACACTACAATCCGTAAGGATACCGACAAAGCCTTTCTGTGAGATATACCCAATACACCGCGCAAAGAAGCTATTCGTGAGAGCAAGAGGTGTCTTACTTTCCTTTGATGCCACATCTAAGTATATCTCATTCATTTGAGATGACACAGCAAGGCGATAGGAAGAAATGACTGACTGTAGACCACCTGTAGAACATTCAATCCAATCCTTCAGCCGGCGGTGGCCTCCTTCGATTCGAGAAGTAGTTGTAGAGACACAATGGAAATACCTGTCGACCAAGGCTGCGACAAGATATTCTTTGTGGGGCCTAAACCAATGACCTAAAACATAGGGTACTGTTATCCTTTCAACATCTCGTAGAGAAGCTTCCTCAACTTGACGTAGTGGAGCACCTGGGGTGCCGAGGAAGGCACTCCATTATTAAAATTAAAATAAATTTTCAACTCTTCAACTCCTCAATTGAGTCGAAATATTCCTGACTAATCTTTGCTGACATAACGAATCGGACAGCAGTTTGAAAGTTCTCCCAACGTTCGTTAGTTGCAAAGGAAGCCCTACAGTGTGCATATATATTTTTCATTATATGCCATCGACAAAGAACTCGCTTTGTCTGTGAGGGAAATCGGCGATCAATAATATTCGTTAAAGCAATCTCGCAATCAGTCGTTACCATTTATGGCCATTTGGTTACATCTTTAAGGGTGCAAGCCGTTTCAATAAGCCATTCGATTGCCTGGTTGTAACTGTTAATTGCTTCATTCTCCAAAAAGCACTAGGCAATCGTAAAGGAATTTCCATGGTGATCTACACCCATGCAACGGCATATCAAATTTATTGGGTTTGTATGTGTAGTCTAATAACAAAATATCAAAGTAACGTCGAGCGTATTAAACTGTTTCTAAAAAAGCAACGAAAACCATTAAGATCCGTCGCATTGTGTCCAGTTTGAAACGAAAAGATATGTGACCATTGGATTGCTCAGTTTCCATGTTGTTTATTAAGGCTTCTGACGATGAAAGACCATGTCGTTGTTCTCTTGCAGTATGGGCCTTGATTTTATATAAATCACGATGGGAAACAGATATGGAAGGGTGTTCTTGCAGAAGGATCACAGCTATCTGTTTGGTGCTTACCCCAGCAGACATCATTTCTTGAACTTTTTGGAGGTTTTCTAGATCTAATTTCCGATGTTCCGGATATGCTGAGCTTAGTCTCGCTGAATGATTATGATGACAGTATTCAGTGCCTCTATAAGAGAGAGACCAACTACCATTAGGTCGCTCCTGTGCTTTAAGTGATACCATGCAGCCTATCTTGTCAATACTTTGTTGCTAAGCCCGAAAGTGAACTTAACCAGTTTTGAAAGAATCTCGAAGACGTTGCCGTTGGTTTCCATCCACTGAGTGCCTCGAACGAGCTACTCCGGAATGTTTATAGTTAATAAATTTGATACAACGACCAGCACGCTTGTTAGACTTCCCCATAGAAAATGCATATTCCGCTATTATCATGGCATGTTATTGATATGCTGAAAAAAAACTTTTCGAAGGGATCAAAATCACTTTCAGATGATTAGAGTCGGATTTGTGAGTATTGAAAGAATATGCTGGGAGCTAATCGGTTATGTCTGCATTGTACTTAGTTGTTGACTCTGATTTCAAAAATAAACTTTAAAATAAACATGTTCGTTGGCTGGGTGATACTTTTTGTTATACTAGTAAATAGTACAGAAGCCTTAATTAGTCCTAGTTTGCTCCTAATTATTGCTAAAAATATTCTGCTAATACGTCTAAGTTACAAGAATCGCCGCTAATTACCGTGGTATAACTTGCAGGGAATCGAAGATTTTGATTACTTGACCGCCTACGCTTTTAGGGAACACAAGGATGTTTACTAGGCCATGGGGGGCGCGCATAGGGTGCATGGGGGGCAAATATATCAGCCGCCAAAAATTCGTAGATTATATGAAAGTTCACCCTTTAAATGTTGTACTCATTGATTGTACAAGGAAGATGTGCATTAAAAATTGGAGTAGTAATATCATTATTTTATATTGGCCAATGAAACACATTTATTTATCGCTTCTCTGAAAATACTCACCAATGATAGCTCCCGCTAATGTACGGTAATTAGTATGTGATTATATTTTATACCGGTTTAGGAAAAGCTGCAATATAGTGTAGTCAATTTTAGTACTACGTACAACACATTTTATAATCCACTTCGTCTGGACAAAAATTTAATTTTTTAAGTCATCATATTGATGATAAGTTGAATGCGCTGCGAACAGATTACCAACGTCTCTAGTCTCTTCAATGGCAATGAGGTCACAAGTCATGCCCCTTGGGCTAGCGCAAGATCAAAATTGGCAATTAGAAAAAAAAAACCCTAAACCGTTGGTTTAAGTGTTTTTAATATAATTAGCTTTCTCCGTCTTATTCAGACCTGTTGTTTACAAGTTTTTGAGCAACGGACTAAAGACGCGAGGACAATCACCAAAATCCCTTCGAATAAAATGTCAGATCTATTTACTCGTACGCCATAAGTATAATTCGTGGGAATGAAACTCATCTGCTCCAATGCTAACCGTAGGTTAATATATATGACCAGAGCTATCCTCTAAGGCTGAATGAACACTTCTGAATAACTCACTGATATATGAATTAGACACTAGAACATGGTTCTAATGGAAATTATTGTCGTTGAGTTATCTAATTACTAAATTTAAAAGATACAGCCGTGTAAAAAAACTTCAAAACAGGATCTTGATCATTTAATATATACCGTTGAATATTATGCAACCACATGTGATTAATTTAACTATGAGTCTCCCAAAGAACATTGGTTGTGAATCAGACATATCTAGGAGTCCTCTTCCGCTCTACAGATGTGCTTATGTGGTGCCCGAATACTTTCATAACATACTGGCTAATTACATCGGGTCGGGTCCAATGAGAAGGAACGTGTTCACCGTATCCAAAGGGTTATGGACTAGCAGGACACCTAATGAGAAATCCTAGAGGAAAATTTCAGTTATTTCTTCAGGACAATTATACGACGACAGTGAACAGTCGAATTCGCGCCTCTCTCACCTTAAATTAGATACCTAGGAACCTGATCTACTACTTTTCAAAGATTCAGTCAAAACCTGTCTACTCATACTAAAAGATAAATTATGTTGGAATTTTTCTTATTCTGGGGCTTAAAGCCGTTTTCTCTGAATCACTAATTTAGTTTGAGGCAATGCTTCACAACAATGAAAGCTGGAGGTCCGGCCAAGTAGCACTTGAAAGTTAAATCAGTATTATGACTTGATCATTTGAACTGATACACTCATATATATATATATATATATATATATATATATTTTTTATCTGATTGAAATTGCTAAGCCTCCTGCTCTAGCTTGTGATACTATTACAGTAGTATATGCAATTTGCAGCTTTTTAGAAGCTTTATTTGTCATAATGGAGGCAGAGAAAGAAATTCACTTGATGCTATTACTTGGATTTAAGCTTAAAGCACCTCCAAAGTCTATTAGAAATTTATAATTTATCTCTCGTGTATTATTTTTTATGTCATTCCCTTAAAGACGTTGGATTAGTGTATATTCTATTCATTGAATAGCATTTTAATTGACAAAATTTTAACACTTTTCGCATTTCCAAGTAGCTGCAGGACAGAAGGGTTTTGTAAAACCTCCGCAAGTCTTCCAATCAAAAAAAAAATAAAATAAAATAAACGAAAAAAGTATTCAACGTTGGAAATGAAAGTTCTCTTATGTCTGGCTGTACTATAATTATAAAGAATGAAGAAAAACGGCTAATTAGCACAATAAAAGATGAAACGCTGATTACTATAGTGACCAAATTGCTCTTCTCTATTTTTTACAATTAATTTATACTTGCGATTGGTTTTTTTTTATTTTCAGCTGTCTTAATTTGTTATAGTAAGGATTGTTGTATAGACCATTACTATGAGTCCAAAAACACAGAGAAAACTATCGAAGAAAATATCTAAGGGTGTCTTTGCTACACCTTTTAAGTGAAGCATCGGCTGTTTTGAGTTAGATTTATAGGCTTAAAAGAAAAATTAAAAAAAAAAACTTACCGGATAAATGTAAACCAAGGGAACGCAGGCAACACTACCTATTATGGCAATAAACTTATCTAGATTAGCTGCACCAGCCCATGCGAGTACAGCACAAAACATAACCATAAAAAAACGAAAAACATTTTTTTTCCATTTTATATACTGATTGTGTCGTCCACTTCTCGTAAAAAATTCGTTTTCAGTGATTCGAATTGCTGGGAAAAGTTGTAGTGGGGTCGATAAAAGAATTGCAATTGAGTAAAGAAGTTGAACGCCATTGACAAGTTTATTATCTTGGGGTAAATTTAGAATAATAATTGTTTTGGTTTTAGATCCGTAGGCAGCATATGAGATGATTCCTACTGATAGGAATAAAATTATTATAATTACCATTACCGCTCCTAGAACAGCAGGGAATTTCTTAGGATTCTTCATCGATTCTTGTATTGGGATTATTAGACCTATTCCCTCAAAAGTGAAAACTGCTGTTCCAATAAACAAAGTCCAGTCCTTGGGATTGAAATTTACTATGTCAGCAGGCCCGTTTTGACGAACTAGGGTATCAATATCGAAGTAGTAGAGAACTAATACTCCAAAAAGAATAAATGCATCTGCAATCAGTGCTGTAAATCCAAGTTTGCTTATATCTCTAAGTAGAGAAAAGGGCAAAAAAACAACAGTTTGCATCAAAATAAGCCAAATATTGTCGATATAATATTTATCCTCGGTCACTGCGAGTATAAAGGCCTGCAGATTCTGAGAAATAAAAACAATGTATGCAGCAACAAACCCTATCTGACCTGCTACAATAGAAGCAAGTATCATGTATCTGAACCAACTTCCATACAGAGTTCCCCCCATATCACCGAAGGATCCCTCAACTTTTAGACGCGTCCTGATTAGAAGTACAAAACAGTAGTAGCTCAATGCGGCCACGAATAACAAGACAATATTGCTGAAGAGCATACCTCCATTTAAATAAGCTCTTGGTAAGAAAAGGATTCCAGTTCCAACAAAAGACTTTAGTAATAGTAAAATAGCTCCCACAGAGCTGGTCGTTCCTTGTGGCTTCCGTTCTTTACGTTTGCGATGACTAGACGTTAGTAAAGCATTTGTTTCGGTTGGCTCTCTATCATCTTCGCTGTCTTCATGGCCTCTGAAAAAATATCGTTGTGATGAAGAGTATTTTGATGGGGTTTGAACTTCGTCTTCTTCGTCTAATTCCTCTCCAGCAAAATGACCATATATTGTTAAAAACTCTATGAAACTATTGGTAAGAAGTCTGCCATGATCACGTGCTTCCCAAGTACCTCCCTCTACACTAGCTCTAACAGAAGGGCTTGCAGCTATACGTCGAATAAAATTTCGACGAAATCCACCGGGAACCTTAATAGAACCGATATCCAGAACTTCATTCTCAGGCTGTGGTCGAGATAAGTGGAAGCTCCGGCTTCGACCTTGCCGTCCAAGCCCTTGAGCCCGTGCCTCTGCTTCTTCAGTCCATTTATATATAGGTCGTGTTATATCACCACCTTGTAATTGTAGACTTGAAAATTCATCGTCATCCACGCGATTATTGACATTGGGATTAGTTTCAAGTGCCTCTACAGTTTGTAGCGAGCTACTTAAATTTGTAATCTTTCTGTTAGAGATATCGGCTGAGTTATCATACTGAGGGACTTCCGAAGGTTGTACCAAGTGTCTCTTTACGATTTCTGGATCCTCAAATGTATTTGAGCCACTCCAGCCAGGGGCGCCTTGGATTGACCGAGTCCGATCAAATGATCCATAGTTAGTTGAAGCTATAGACACTACCTGCGGTGTTTCTGCCTGGCCAGTAGAGATAGTGCTAAGAGGAGAAGTTCCTAACTGAGTAGGCACTTGACCTGTAGTGCCTGCAAACGCAGCTGCAAGTGCAGATACTCCAGGACCAGGCAAAGAAGAATGGGGTGTTTTATTTGCCAATGGAGTCAATTCGTCCAAAAAATCAGGTCCAGAGACTAACTGAGGTGATTGGCGTATCTGTGATGTTCCGGTCACTATCTTGAATGGAGCCGGTGAGGCTAAGCGAGCTGTTGAGGCATGTCTTGAGATAGGACTGCTTGATAAAGTACGACTGTTGGGTGAGCAAGGAGAAGAGGAGATTTGCATGAGGTGCGACGTTGAGTTATCACAGTCTCCAGAATTCATTGCAACTCGTTCCGTTATTCTAACGAAATCTCAAGGTTTTTAATGTTCTGAATTTCAATCTAAGCTTCTTTGGATTATAGAGTTTTTAAACTTTTTGAATGAACTATAACAAAAAGGGAGAATGATGTAATGGCGACTAAGAATGGAGCACAAATAAAATATTGAAATGAGAATAAAATGATTTGGCACAAATTATAACTGAAATGAGTTTTTGAGTGTGCTTTGGGGTTTTCGCTCCGCACACTCTGCTATTCTCTGCTGTGAGGTAATTATTTTTTTATTTCTAAAGTCGAAGGGAGTGGGGGAGTTGTTGTCGACGATAAATCAGATGGTTCTCACGATATCCACAAACAAGACCGGAAGAGTATTTACTGAGTCATTCTGTCAGAGTGTAAGGTAAGCTCATCTTATTTATTGATTTTGTCTAAACGCGTCCGATGGGGAAATCTCCCAGATGTAATGGATGTCTGTGCAATATTTTGTAATCTCTCGAAGCTGCGCGTTCTGCAGAGTGTGCCAAAGATGCATTGATCACCTAATAATGCCAGAGTAATGCAATCCCTGTAAGTGCTGCTACAGTGCAACCTTTGTTTCGAATATCTAACTTGTGTAAATCTCACATAAAATATGGGTACTCGAATGTCATTTTGTATAAAGTTGTTTAAAAGTTATGTTTATTTCAACAACACGTGAATTCCGCGTATGATTTGTAATCAAATTCCTCATCAAGGTCATGAACTATGAAATTAAAAACTTGTTCCGACTCTCATCACTATATTTTTACCAATTTTTAATTAATTAAATCGAGGACAAATTACATGGCTGTCGCTTTCACTTGTGATATTTATAGTCATATTTTTAGAAAATAAAAAGGTGTTCCCAAAGAAAAACTGGCTTTACAGTTCTACTGATACGAGGAAAAAAAAATTGCTCCGTTTTATTTTCTTCATAACTTTCCCAATCCTCCCTACATCTTACTAGTAAAAGGGATATTGAATCTTAATTTGAAAACAGAGCATACGACTAAAATTTAAAATATATTTTTTCATTGGTCACATGATGACATTGAGTTTCAAATCCGAGTGAAAAAAATAATCGAAGTTGTCGTAAGCAATCAATCGGATTACAAATCAAGTCCGAAATTCACGTGTTATTAGGATTAAAATAATAAAACCGTAATGGTCACAGCAATATTGGTTTGTGACCATTTTTTGTTTCTTAGGTTACCTCAAAGTTAGTAATTCTCACTCACACGCGAACTCAGATCTGAGGGAGTGCAAAATGTTTCATCCTAGTTACTAAATCTTATTTATTAACAATTCACAACAATTATCAGTCTAATTTTTGATGCAAAGCTTGTCTTTTTTAAACCATAGAATCTTAAACCTATCCATTTTGCTCCAGCTGCAGCTGATAACTTCCTATGACTGTTCAAAAACGCGGTCAGCGATCGAAAACTTGCTTTAATCATGGCAAGCAACCATCTCTACCTGAAAATTATGATTAAAATAGCCTTTTTTATGGAATCAATAATCGGAATCACCCTGTAAGTCTTTTCTGATCTTTGAAGGGCTCGTCCTAATCAATACTTTGTCCAGGGCCAAACAAAACGACTCGATATTTCTAATTTCTTTCAACTAGATTAACTTACTATTAACTTTTGTCATTCGTTCGAAGCGGATAATAATGCCACCTTTGAAACTAATTCAACGATCTAGGCTCTAAGCTTGCTTTTTTATTCAATTCGAAATGCATACAGCCATAGGTTCCGCTAATTGAGTAACAGTAAGGTTCTGTGACTCTTTTATTATTATTCTTACTGTCAGGATGCGGGTCACTACAAGATTTCAAAATCTAGAGGTAAGCACGATCGACGCTGAATGGAAAGATTTCAAATAGTGCCGAGAACATAAATCTTTTCCATCAAATATAACAGCAAAAAAAATAAAGTAGCATGGAAAAGTCCTAGGCTACTTCTGGGCATGCTGCATCTATGCACTGCAGAAAAGCTCTATTTTTACGAGTTTCACCGATCTTCCTTTACTATCTAGCACTATCTAGCTTCAAACAGCTTCTATGTCTGAAGGCATCTCCTGTGTAGACTCATAAAAGTGTCCGTATAGATAATGGTCTGTTTTGTTGGCGATGTAGGTCTCTTAGGATAGCAGCATATTACAATTGCCCCAAGTAATTAAATACGTATATGCGGAGTGCTTTTATACTAACGGAGCCGTCAATTTATACAAATGTGGTCCGTGCTTCAAATGATTAAGCTGACAGCGCAAATTACTTGTGTCGTCCCGCTAAAAGGCTAGGTTAGGATATTGACAAATCACCGGTCATATTTATGCCAATTCATATATGGCCCTGCAAATCTAATCCATGCCCTTATTCGCGGCCAACGAATGGTTGCGCCTAGCAACCGAATATTAACTTTAATAGAGGAGTAACAACAAATAATCAAACACGGTAATTTTGTCATATTCCTTTACAGCATTACATAGTGTTAATGATTGCTGATGACACCGAATACATCTTTCTTCTTGAGAATTTATCTTGGAACCTAACTCAAAAGCCCATCTTTATCATTGTGCATTATTTATTATTTCACAAGTCCCGACTAGAAGTTAAGTTGTACTAGTACGATGAAAATGCTTGATAACATCTCTCTGGTCGATAATGATGAATTCCTTGATGCAGTAGAAGCCCAGAATTATGCTTCTCATGGGAATTCATTGCCCCGTTTTATAATAAAAACCAGTATTTATCACTGAATCATAATGAGATATTTAATCCTTTTGAGTCCGATGCATCTGATTCTACAGTCAACATATATGGAGATGCTCAATTATCATTTCATCCATTTCCAGAAAGTATGGCTCCATCACGAAAAGATAAGATAGACGTAAAACAAGAAGAAGCACTTCAAGATGTGCAACTATGGGCCTCTGAATGTGATTACTTAACACGTAAACTAAGAACTTACTGAAGCACTTAAAAGGGTAACCGTACGCTAGTAATGGCCTGCACTCGATATAGAGTAGCGCCAACTAAACTGGATGATGAACTGAGCGAACCAGTCATCCCACTGCCTTAAAATCAAAGCCAGCATTTATAAATCCGAAAAAAAATATTTTTTAACACACTGGTTATAGGTTTCAGTTTTTAATAAAACTGAATAGAAGCAGTGAGCTATTCATAAATAAGCTCCTAATTGATGAGAAATATGTTCATAATTATTCTCAGACTAGATCTTGGTAAACTTGGAAGTTTACCAAGATCTAGTCACTAAAAATTCAGCTCGGAAACCTATGAGATTGAAAAAGCTTAAATAAAAAATGGTAAGTCATATTAATATTTTAAATTGTGTTTGAATTCCAGTCAATTTATAATACCTTAACACTCGAGCAACCCATACACGGAATATCCTCTTCAATCTTCTTCGACCCTTAAATCATCCAATCACCAAACAAGATCTGAATAACCTTATGAAAAGATCAGGAGTGGTACTCTATGAGGTCTCAATTCCACTAAGGCTTTGATACGCCACCTCGTTTCAATCCAAATATCACACTATGAGAAACTGGTCAGTAATACTCGAAATTTTCGTTAATTGACAATAATACCCAATCTTGGGTATAATCTTGTGAACCAAGATGTACTAGTAATCGATGATACTTTCAATACCAACTATTTTGGTCCTTACCTTAAACAAGTAATAGGTATTGGTACTTGTAGCGAGAACTTCACAACCGCATTCTCTTTCCAGTCCTCCCTTACATAAGAAGCAAATGTTTCGCCCCTTGTTCTTTTAAATGTAGGGCATGAGTGTTCGGGTGGTAGCAATTGATGTAGATTCTTTTCTGTATACTGTCATTCATGATTGTGTGGCCAGGCGTACCAACACTCTTGTGTCTGGCATGTCGCCAAAAATATTGAAGCTAAGTACTGAGAGTTAAAGAATTCAATATATAAGAGGAATGAATTCAGATTGGCATGGCTCAAGGTCCGAAATTCTTCAACGGAGGAAGAGTTTACGGCAGATTGTAGAGAGTTTGAGGATAAGTATAATGCATCAGAAGACTCATTTACAGCTTCATATGTCTCATATATTAGAAAGACATATTTGAACGATGGGATCGTGAGTGAATTATCCGCTGTTGGACAAATCAGCACATGCACTTTAATACTACTGCTACTTCACGGTATGTTTTATTTGAGTATCTGATATTTTTACAAACGTGGCTCATCGAAGTAATCTTTTTAGTCTGTTCTTGACTAAGTAATTATCACTTTTGCAAAAATTTCCTTTCACTTGTAAATGAAATTACTTATCATAAATCTTCCTTCTCTTCATACAAACTTAGCCCAATTCATCATGGTCTCAGTGCTCAGTAAATGCCGTTCAAAATAATGCAGGAAGTCAAGGTTATGCAGTTGTAAAAAGACGAACAATGACTCCATAGAAGACTGGCCTAATTATTGTCGTTCTCCGATGCGACCACAGCATTAAATTGAATACTATTAGTGGAGTCAGATATCACGCCAGTAGACTAATCGATTCTCTATTCGCCTCCTATGCGCTGGATAAAATGAATATGGGATAGAAAATTGAAATTACTAACGAAGACCATAATCATAAACCCATTAGCCAAGGTTCTTATCCATCCCCTTCAAAGACTGCCCATGATCACGGAGATTGTGGAGAATACCAACATTCGAACACAAGTAAATTAATCTAAAAAGAAATACTAATCTCCTTAAATCAAAGATAGATTTTAAGTGTATATTGAAAGCTAGGAACTTCTATAACGCTAAAAAAGTTTGAAGGCAAATTGAATTGGGACATTTTATTCGCATCAGAACGCTTTTCTAGAACTTAAACAAAACTCGCATGCCAATTGATTAATCTTTCCACTATTCTGGGATTTGATCCCTCATATTACTATCTACGATGCTAAAGCAATTGGGTTATCTACCATACTGTAGAAAATTGCGTGGGTAATAATTAATTTTCTTCTGCCTGACTGTTTACTCGCCTAACATTTTCTCCATTCAGCTTATCATTCATTATGACTATCTGAGCTAAAGCAACTCTAATCTCGAGGAGTGAAAAGTCATTGCTCTCCTTGTTCGCTATATGCCACTTATATCTCAAAGAAATTCGACCTACTCCCTGCTAAACTTTCCATCTCAAATACAGTTCACTCAATGAGACAAAGCTATATCACCTGAAATATCCCAATAACAGGAAGTAATATTTTATATTTATCGTTATATAGAGATAAGATGCCTAACATAGAAGTGACTTACTAGGATGTCGCCTACGATTAGGAAGTATATCCCTGAAGTTATATAAAAAGTAACGCCCCACAAGTCGGAAAGCTAGTCTGGAGGCGGTGAGTGAATTCAATCAATTGCCGAAAGAGTGATGTATAATTACCGATATCCATTTAGAACATGTTGATAAGGAACAACTAACCTCAGTGGAACACGCCCTGAATTCAGCGAGGCCTTACAGGTCTTCATTGATATCTGGAGAATTTTGGTTCATCGAGTCGAGGTGAAGGCAGAAAGATAACTTGACAGAAGTTATTTGTAAGACTCAATGATATATGTGCTTTTATATTTATCCCTAGATTTAAAATATTGACGAGGAAAGAACGACCAAGTATTCAGTTAGCTTACAAACAATTTTGAAGATGAAAAAAAGCTCTCAAAATGCTTTCTATAACCAGTTAAATCGCAAATTCCATGATGAAGCCTGTGATAACCAGGAAGAACAGAGACAATCTCTTTTGACATCAAAGGTGCAGGGTCACTTGCCTGATGGCAACTCATACAATGATGCAGACATTGGTGCTTCAAAACGATGTTCAACAGATTTATTGTTAAAGGAACAGGATCAAGAAAGCATTCGTTATAGAAAAAATGGCTCGGTATCAGAGAATAAGCCAGCAACAAAGAAGTGGATGACGGAATATGGGACATTAAAATTCGAAAAAACATGTAATATAAATAAAAGGAAATCATCTGGAACAGTTCCGAGTAAAAATTCGAGCTCAAATGAAACAAAATTAGGAATGTTTTCGGGGGTTTTTGTGCCAACATGTTTAAATGTGCTAAGCATTCTTATGTTCTTGCGGTTTGGCTTCCTTATAGGTAATTCAAGTTGAATTTCTTGATACTGATACTTACTGACTTGGCTATGAAGGACAGGCTGGGTTTTTGGGAATCATGGGAATGCTAATTGCTTCATACCTTATTAACCTTGTTACAATCTTTTCGCTATCTGCCATAGCTTCAAATGGTACAGTCAGAGGTGGTGGTGCGTACTATCTCATATCAAGGTCGCTTGGACCAGAATTTGGTGGCTCTATCGGATTGATATTTTATCTTGGGCTCGTTTTCAATACTGGTTTGAATGCTGTCGGCCTCATTGACTGTATCAAGCTCAACTTTGGGAAATTTTCAGGAAACTGGGCGCAAATTCTCCCGGAAAGTCCCTGGTATCTTTATCTCTGGGCTACTTTTGTGCTGCTAGCTTGCACGGGGATTTGTTTCGCTGGATCATCACTCTTTTCTCGCGCCAGCAACGCGCTTTTAGTTATTTTAATCATAGCGACATTGAGTATACCGCTCTCGGCTTTTCTTGTCGCGCCATATCAAGAAAAAAACCTAGGCATCGATTATACTGGTATCAGCTGGTCGACATTTGTAAATAATTTAAAGCCTCATCTTACCAAAGGTGCAGCTGGTAGCCAGCTTCGAGGAAAAGAAACTTTTCAGGACCTTTTTGGAATATTATTTCCAGCAACTGGAGGAATATTTGCTGGAGCTAGCATGTCTGGAGACCTTAAAAATCCAAGCAAGTCAATTCCGACAGGGACTTTGTATGGCCTTGGAACAACCTTTATCCTATACGTCATTGTCATAATTACTATGGCTTCGACAGTCACTAGGGCATCATTCATTGTAAATGCTAATATAATTCAAGATACTAATATTTCAGGACTTGTTGTTTTAGCTGGAGAGGTTGCTAGCGCATTATTCTCAACCTTGATGGGAGTTATTGGATCGGCAAAACTTTTGCAGGCTCTAGCTCGAGACAATATACTTCCAGGCTTCTCTATATTCAGTCAAGGAACCAAAAATGGTGACGAGCCCTCAAATGCTATAATTTTCACCTATCTAATTGCGCAAATCACTATGTTGTGTAACTTAAACCAGATTGCCTCATTTATAACAATGACATATCTCGTAAGTTTTCCTTTTAAGTATAGTGAATACTCATACCATTGATATTGAATATGTAACTGAGTAACTGACCAAAAGCTAGATGACATTTCTTGTTATGAATCTTGCCTGCTTTCTTCTTAAAATAGGGTCTGCGCCAAACTTTAGACCGTCCTTTCACTTTTTTAATTGGCAAACAGCATTATTCGGGACTATAATCTCTGCTGTAGCTATGTTTTTTGTTGATGGTTTTTACGCGACAGGTTGCGTGTCAATCTTGATACTAGTTTTTATAATTATTCATTACAATACGCCACCAAAGAGCTGGGGAGACGTATCTCAGAGCTTGATTTATCATCAAGTTAGAAAGTATCTTCTGCGTCTGAAGCAAGAGCATGTGAAGTTTTGGCGTCCACAAATCTTGCTATTCGTGAATGATCCTCGGCGGCAGTATAAGCTTATTCAGTTTTGTAACTCAATGAAAAAAGGATCTCTTTATATTCTTGGCCATATTATTGTTAGCGATGACTTTGGAAGTGCTGTCCCAGAAGCACGGAGACAACAAGCGGCTTGGTCGAATTATATTGATTTCTCGAAAATAAAAGCGTTCGTTAACATTGCTATCTCGAATGGAATCGAGTGGGGAGCTCGAAATATTGTTTTAAGTGCTGGCCTTGGAGGTATGAGACCAAATATTGCGGTCCTCGGATTCTACAATTTTGATGATTTGAGAGATGAGTCTTTGTATCCTGACTTCTCTCCACGCATACAACCCACGCAAAAACTGCCATTGAACACAAAAAAGTCGTTTCTGAAAGGCAAGAGATCACGTAAGAGCAGTAAAGATACCAATCTAGATGGAGCTCTCCCTACAGATTCTTGTAAAACAGAGGGTATGATAAGTGTCACTAGTTATGTCACCATATTAGAAGATTTTCTACTACGACTTCAAATTAATGTTGCGGTCGCAAAAGGATTCCGTAACTTAGAGTTCCCAAGCAAAAAAGAAAAAAGTAAGAAATACATTGATTTATGGCCGATACAAATGTCTGCAGAAATTGCTACAGGGGGTGTTGATAAGCAAAATGTATTAACCACTAATTTTGATACTTGTGAGTGTTTGTTTTATACTTTAATTTTAGATTCTAATATATTTCTAGATACGTTAATTCTCCAATTAGGCGCTATCTTAAACACTGTGCCGGCTTGGAAAAAGTCTTATAAGCTAAGAGTTTTAGTCTTTGTTGAGTACGAATCGGATGTTGAGGAGGAACGAGGGAGAGTTGAGTCATTACTTGAAAATCTAAGGATCAAGGCTGAAGTGCTTGTGTTTTGGCTAGCATCTGGAGAAATATCTTCATATGAAATAATTGTTAATGGGGCCTCTCTTGAAAGGCAGGACGATCATGAGGTAGATGAATGCCTTAAAGGGCAAGATTGGTGGGATGAACTACAGAGGATAAGAGGAAAACGTGGAGCATCACCAGCAGCTGAAAATCTTTCGCAACTAGTTGAAATTTTTAAAGTAGGACCCACTTGGCCTGATTCGTCGTTTCAACAAGGTCCACGAGGGAAAATTATTAAAAGGTTTGGAGCTCTCCGAAAAATATTGAAGAAATCAAAGAGAAAACGAATAATAAGTGGAGGAAGTCTAACCATCCATACACATAAGTTATCCGAAGAGCTTGTCAAAAGTTATTCAGATCATACAAGCGCTAGCGAAGACTCAGCTTTATCATCAGATGACGAAAGCGATGAAGACTCTTCCCAAAGTGCAGCTAGTGAAAATGATGCAGAGGACTTTGTGTCTGGAGATGAAGATGAATTACAGGGTATGACACAATTGCGCCGTTGGAAAAGTTGTAATGATACAGTTCAGGGTCTAGTACACATCAAGAAGCAAATAATTCAAAAAGATTTAATTACAGACAAATCATTAGACTTAGATGCTTTAGGTGAGATAGAAAAATGCCATGGCCATATTCCCAAGGTAGAAGAGCGTGGAGGATCATTTGTCTCTCAGCCTTCAACATTACTGGATAAGACACAAGAAATTAAAACGCAACTCCAAAATCGAGATCGCAATACTACCAATCAAAAGACTGCTAAATCTAGACAGGAGAACTTAGTTTCTACCACCCAGAATATGTCAAGGCATGCATCTCAGCCCAAGTTTTCTAGTAAACCCGTTCCAGTTTCTCAAGTTGCCGCAGAGGATGGACCAGGTCCCTCGATAATGTTTACCACTACTTCACCTCCGTCTCGGGCTCGTAGTCGTCTACCCTCAGCTTATTCTATTAGTTCTTCTGCTCCCATTAATACTTCAGACCTTGCCCCGAGACCATATTTGTCTAACGAAGGATCTTCATATTCCACTCAAAATCTACCATTATCATTTAATGATTTACCACGAAGTGCACAACACCTAATTCTGAACGAGTTGATAAGATTAAATAGCAAAGAGACCGTAGTAATGTTTACAACATTACCAA
Organism: Oidium heveae; assembly: GCA_003957845.1. Taxonomy (NCBI): domain Eukaryota; kingdom Fungi; phylum Ascomycota; class Leotiomycetes; order Helotiales; family Erysiphaceae; genus Oidium; species Oidium heveae. The sequence goes on from QVIK01000483.1 coordinate 16,073, forward strand.
GCCCTGTAGAGGGAACCTGCCTAAGTAATGAAGCCAGCGCAGCGTATTTGAAAGACTTGGAAACTTTTTGCAAGGACTGCCCGCCTGTTATGATGGTACATAGCAATAGTATGACTGTCACAATGAGCTTATAGATCCTGCTAACTTATATTAAAATTGGCGTTAATTTTAACTATACCTATGTCATATTATTTTTCAAAACTATGAGTGGTCTTAAAACAATTAGGTCGGCCTACAGATCTTAAAACAACTTTTTTGGTGTTATATACTGCAATGTCTTGTTAATTCTCAAAAAGGTACTCCTGTGAAATCACAGAGTGAAATTTCCAATAACTCATAATCCTGAAAGATATACAAATCCCGTTTATGTCATAAATTTTCATAAAATTGGTGTCTAGAACCACACGATTGCAGAGATAATACCATCATCGTTTTTTTTACAAAATTAGCGTTATGCCCGCGCACATCATGTAATCTTTATGGTCACGTGTCGGTTAGCTCAGACTTACTGGCCACCCAACGCATTAGCATTCTACAAGAGAACCTCAAATATTTTATGTACTGACCCTAACCTGAGCTCGTTTTACTTCGAAACATTAACACTAAAATCTAATTTAAAGACGTGAGAAACACCATGAATACTATAAAAGAGCTCTTCTTCATGCTTCTTACACATGTTTTACCAGCTAAACTTATTGTTTACTGGAGACTTTGGACGAGCTTAGTGAAATGTTTTACCCCATGCGTAGTAGATAGATATAGTGAAAATAGAGATTTTTTTTGATATATTTTTTATTGTTGATTGGTTGGTTAGGGTGTGGCATATTTGGTGTGGTAGGGTCAATGAGGTCAAGCAATAGCCGGGATAGTTATACTCCAAAATTTATAGATGGGTTTCTCTAGCAAAGAAGGCTGAGTAGCTCAACCATTTTTCGAATAAGATTGCATTTTCTGATGTACTTAGTACCCATGAAATTCTTTTGCATTTTTAAGGAGGACCACCCTGAAGTCATGTCTTTTCGTTGTTTAGACGGCAAGAGAGGAAATGATGGGAAGATTTTGTTGAATCCACAAGGGTAGAAAAGAAGGGTAGTGTCGTGGTTAAAACGACGGTGGTAGTCTGCAAAGTCACCATGGCCGGAGCATGCTCCTAGGATGAATGCCAATGATCGTCGACTTGGATTACCGAGTTCTTTAGTAATTTTTGATTTGGGGATCGATATGCAGATGTTGATAACAGGCGGGGGCATTTTCTTTCCAGTAATCTACAATTAAAGTTTGGTAGTATTGTTCCAAAGCCCACTGCAACCGAGCTCTCTGTTACGCTCCAGACAGCTTTGGTTTCTTTTACTTTTTGACAGGCCTTAAACCTTGTTCTTTAAGAGCCCGTCTGATAGTCACTGGAGAAAATTTGTCTTCTCTATCTAAATTCAGTATTTTTGTCGCTTCTACTGCTGTTTTACTTCCGCCATTTGCTACTAAACGGCTTAGAGTTCGCTTGTCTCGAGACGTTAGCTTGCGCGATCGTCCCCACAACGGCTTCAATGTTTGATTTGAAACTGAACCATAGTATTTGATTATTGTAGATTTAGCATAATTCAGAATTTCTGCTATCTCTGCCACTTTGTATCCCTTGTTGAGCAAGGTGCTGATGGATGATATTTTTTCTAGTGAAAGCGCTCTCACTTTGGAAAAATCAAACAAGTTCATGAATAAAATGTTGTGAGATGATAGCAGACCTATTTCTACATATGTATAGGCTGTAAGAATAAGTTTTTCAGTTACTTTGAGGCTATGCTAGAGATTGATGAGCATTCTACTAGGATTTAAAATCTCGCGCTCAAAAAATCGAATGCCTCGGAAATGCTAAGACCTCACCAAATGTACAATAAATCTTTATTTTCATTATACAAATTTATCATAACTATGGAAAAAAGACTTAGAATTCATGTAAATGTATTAATATCATTTTAAGATGCGTTATTGTTGAGTTATAGTTAGTTGTATGCACAGTAACATCCGCACTCGAACATTTTGTGACCTACTGTAGCTAATTTTTTACCGTAGGCTTGTGTAGTGTGTTGCTGAAATCTAATTTTTCGACCAAAAAATATTTCGAGCCAACGGGTGTGATCGTTGGGCATTATTTCTAAGTTTTTGGCACAGATACTTGATTCAACTGGTGAGCCACCCTTCTGATGAAAATACTTGATTTTGATTTTTTCTAACTCGAATGATATTCCGTTTTCTTGGCCCCATTTCAAAGTTAGTTCAAGCCTTTTTTGTAGTATCTCAGCATATCCAGGGAATTTCCCAGCTAAGACAAGCTGAGCCATGTCGTCGGCATATCCGAAGCGGCCTGGCGACAGTCGCAGTACACTTGTTGTATCTAGAAAGAAGAGTATTGGAGAAACAGATAAGCCCTGGGGTAGACAGTAGAGGATGGGTCTTGGGTAGGACTCTGTGCCATTGAATGATACAATAGCTTCTCGTTCAGTCATAGATGACGCTACCTACTTAATTGGATTTTGGGGTCAACCTTGCTCGCGTAGTCTGAGGCAGAAGTAACCATTTTATATTCTATCAAAGGCTCCTTTGATATCTACTGTAATGATGCCAGCCACCTTTTTATTAGCCCTAGCTCTTCTTGTGTCACATACCAGCACTGTTGTAAGGTCGGTAGCTGCTCGATGGGGGACTGCACTACATTGGTCCTTTGCTAAAATGTGATGCTTCATGGTTATAATGACAGAAACCGAGCCATAACTCGTCCAAGACCCCTTCCCAGACAGGATAGAAGGGAGATGAGTCGGTAGGATTTAGGTAGGGCTCTGCTGCGGTTTCCAGACTTGGGAATGATTATGATATCTGTCTTTTTTAGAGCTTGGAGATGTAGTCCTAGATTTTCACATTAACAGAATAAAGCAGAAATTCCATAGCCCAAGAACAGCTAAGCGTGTTTTATTGCAGTAATTGTGATTTTATCAGCTCCGGGAGTGAAGGCTTTAGCTTTGAAATTTCTTGTCAGTTAGTGGGAGCCACGGTAGGTTTTTTCGAGAAACAGGAGGAACATTCATGGGGATATTTTCGCTATCTAGTGTCTACTAAGTAGCATCTCGTGTAGGAGTTAGATTTTCTCAGATGGGGTTTTAATTGCACCTTCGGATCCTTGAAGAGGTGGTGAGTGATAATATACAGTCTTCTTGTGCCACTGAACAACTTGTGATACCTCTTTAAAGGTTGAAACCTTTTCTATTTTGGATCTCCAGTTGTTTTGTTTTGCTTTCTTGTCAATTTTTCCAAAAGCTCTTCTTTCCTCTGTTGCAGGTGTTCCACATCTTCAAGTGCAATAAAAGTTCCGCTGTAATATGGTGCCTGTCGGTGTTTGAATTGAGTTCTGGAGCAGGCAGCGAAAATTGAAGTTGCTAACGTGTATGTTATCCAGTTTTCTCATTTTTTGGAGTCTTGGAATTTAGGAACTAATATAAGCCCATCAATTTTATTAGAGAATATATTCCAGTCACAAGTTTTATATATCAAGTGTCCTGGGAGCTCGGCTTCCGGACCCAAATCGGGAATGAACGAGATCATTGTCTATGGTCCGAACCTATGTCTAGATTGGGACATATTTCTCAATGTAAGTATAATGTTGGTCGTGAAAAGGTGATATCAAGAGCGGCCCCAGCATTATGTATAGGGGTTTTTTTCAGACATAAGTAGAGCGAGTCCTCGTGAGTCTGTCAACTCTGAGAGAAAATCTCCGTCAGTGGGTGCGTCACATGATGCTGAGTCATAGTCTGTATGATGTATGTTAAAGTTCCCTGCGAGAAAATCAAAAACCATATAGTGCTAAGAGTAGACGGACAGCCTCTCCTGGATTTGTGGTACCAGGTGAAGCATTACTTATGTTCCAAAATTCTATCAGTCTTTTGCCGCGGCGGGAAATACAAATTCTGGGTAAATCGTGCGAATGAGTGTCAGGTTGAAAGGGTGAGAGGATGAGAGGCCTCTGTATTTCCGTATGTATGTCATAACTCTAAGTCGAACTGACTACTCCGGTAGAGGGGCAAAGGTATTATAATTAGGATGTATCCTGGTAATTTTACGTGTAGTTTCTGAATATATCCAATTTTCTTGTATCAAAATAAGGTCTGCTGTACTGTGAGAGGCCAGCTTGAGAGCGGTGTTTTGAGCCGTGCAGCGTTTTCCGACTTTAGCTTGAAAAATACTGAGGCCTTGGGCTATCTATTGTTAATTTTTTCCATGGCTTCTGGTCATTAAATTTCCTCCTCAGTGATGGTTCGGGGGGGGGGGGGGGGGGGG
>QVIK01000483.1:20550-39381 GCA_003957845.1 Oidium heveae
CCGCTTGCTAAAGGGGGGGGGAGGGGGGGGGGTGGAGGGCTCCCTGCGTAGGGGGGGGGGGGGGGGGGAGGGGGGGGGGGGGGACTGATATAAATTTAACTGGGTTGAATCAGTCGAAATGTCAATATTTTCAGATGGAGGAGTGTTACAAGTTTTGCCTTCCCCTATACTTCTAACACGGGAGTATGCTAGATATAGATCGCCGATTGAAACGTAAGTTATTGTACGTAATTACGCAGTAAAGTAAGGGATCCTTAATCTAAAGGTATACATTGCCGATGGCATAAATAGGGATCACCGATCGGTTAATTTTCACTTAGCTTGTATAGATTCTTACCATATCATGTGGATAGATTCATTGGTTGGCTACAAGTGGATAGCTTGCGCAAGAAGAATATTCTATACTGTTATGGTGTTTGAAGCCCTCGGAGGACTTTGCATAAGTCGATTGGGCAAGGCCGTTTGTCTGTGTTATAGACAATAGGCATTGGCTAAGCGTTTGGGTAGATAGACTTTTAATTTCCGCTAGTGACGACTGCACTACTGCTAAAAAGGGATTTGAAAGGCTTGCTCGAATCAGTGATGGAGGAGAATATGGGTCTTCTCCCATTTCGACATCTGAGGGCCCATCTTCTGAATCTGTTACTATGAAATTGGGATAAGTGTCTTCCACTTCCGCTTCAGCCAGAGCCACGGCAATCGCTTTTTCACTCAATAGCGTTGAATTTTATTATACGTGTTTGGAAAAGTGTGGACTTTGCAGTTTAGAGAATATGCTTGAATGGGTCTTTTTACGCCCTTTAGATGACATTCTTACTGTATAATATATTACTCAGTATGAGCATACGTGTTTTTGACAATATTGACTTGACTAGATAGTTTATCTACTGTGTGAATGTAAGATCATAATCTAAATTTTGTGCTTAATCAACGTGAAGTTTTTTCTCTCACCATGTACACCTAGGATACCGACTTGGGTCTTGAATAAAGCTTTGAAATGATATGGCACATATGGACTGAATTTGCTGAAGCATTCTATCCTTAGAATGTGAATTTTAGCTTCGGCTCGATTCAACCATTTTGTTTATGCTCGTTTGTGTCCATGAACTAACTCTCTCTTTCAACTCATGTAATTCTTAGATTTTTTTTATTTTTCCAAGATATTTCCATCATACTAGCCGCTTACAGGTCGTTAATTTTTTATCTTGGAAAAATAATTTTAATTGTGCCTAGGAGGAAGAGATAATAAATAAAAAGAAAAAGCATTGTAATTTCAATAAATGCTAGGGAGTAACCTAGTTAGTTTATGTAGGGAGGAACACGATGGTTTAAGTACTCTGCATTTATAGCTGGCCCATTTTGACGAGCTAGATTTTGTAATCATCCAATATAAATATGCGATCCAAATATTGAAAATTTTTTAAATATAAAATATTCTAATCTCGGTATATAACTATTTCTCTCTGAGAAACCGGATCTATTCGTATTTGCTCATTCTCCATGATTTTTTTTTAAGAAAATCTCGTTCATTATATATTTAATGGCTGAGTGTACTTCTTTTCTTGGTTTTTCTTCGAAGAAGAGTCATTCTTCCTTTTCGAGTACGAACACGACTTAAGAAACCATGACGCCTCTTGCGCACAAAATGACTAGGATTGAAAGTATTTCGGGGACCACAACGTATCTGTATAGAGCTAAATCCTGGATGTGATGTTATACGTGCACAGATATCTAATTTGTTCTCTCCAGAAAACGCTGGTTCTGGATGCATAGGGGATCCACCATGTATTGGTATCGATTTTCTGGTGGAGAAAATTGACGAAGTTGAGGGTGTTTTTATAGCGGGCCGAAAGATACCGCTAGTGTAAATAGTAAATGTTCTAAGATTTGATTAGCCATTTGGAAAAGGGTAGACAGCATATTCTCTTTAAGTTCTTAGGGAGTGAGGAACTGATTAGATTACTTTACCTTCGCATGTTTTTCAGAAATGTTACTTGACGTGAGGCAGAGACTATTGCACTTTTTTGCGTCCTCAGTGTAAGAGCCATACCATGACAGCATTGGAGACAAGACATATCTTCCACGCTCTAGCAGTACTTCGAGCATTGTTATCAATGTATCTTCTGAACATAATTTTGCCAGGCGGTGAGAAAATAAGCTAGACTAATCGGACTAGATTCAATTTGCTATGTACCAATAGATTTTTCACATCATAATAAGGCCGTTCAGAATTGGAATCCGAAAATTTTCGAGTTCGATTTCGAATTGCTGAAATTGTGTATTGACTAAGCAAGCTTTCTGCAGCTTGATGTCACCACGCATTTTCCGAAAAAAACTATAATAATGCCACAGTGTATTATTTAAAATTCTTCACAACTACGTTTCTATTTTGAATAAATTATGTGTCATATATCAAAGTAAGTAGTGGGCATATATCGCTGTGATTTTCGGAAAATGCGTGGTGACATCAAGCTGCAGAAAGCTTGCTTAGTCAATACACAATTTCAGCAATTCGAAATCGAACTCGAAAATTTTCGGATTCCAATTCTGAACGGCCTTATTATGATGTGAAAAATCTATTGGTACATAGCAAATTGAATCTAGTCCGATTAGTCTAGCTTATTTTCTCACCGCCTGGCAAAATTATGTTCAGAAGATACATTGATAACAATGCTCGAAGTACTGCTAGAGCGTGGAAGATATGTCTTGTCTCCAATGCTGTCATGGTATGGCTCTTNAAAAATGATGTCTTTTCCACCTCATCGAACTAAAGTTTCTAACGTTGTCTCCCAAGATGTAGCCCTCGGTCATCTCACAGCATATCTCACCTCATCTGAAACACAGCCATACCTTCTTCCAAATGCTCATCTAGATCCATCTACAGGACCCACAATAAGATCTTCTAACTTCTCAGTGACAATCCATAACCTTCGGCGGGTACAGGCTGGTTTGCGAGGTGAAATTTTGGCACCTGCTCTTGATTTGAATGATGCCAATGGTGTTCCACCAATGTCACGAAACATCACTGAAGTTATGGGCGAAGCCGGAGAAAAACAAAAATTTGTCACGACAATATCTGGGAATGAAGAGACGCAAAACTTTGATAAGATATCAAATTCTGAGCAAAGAACCATACCGACCCCAGAAATTAATGACCCGGACAAGGTAATAGAACAGAAAAATACGTCAAGTTTAACTCCCATAGATAAAGAGGCAAGAAAAAGAGAAAAAAAACTTAGGCGAAAAGAACTCAAAAAGACGCAGAGACATGCGATTGATGTTTAATACATAGACCCGGCATAGATCCACAAGGTATCATATTCTATAATACAAATTTCAATATCTTAAGTCAAAGTAAAAACTTAAAGTTCCCGCCCGCTAGCAGTTGCAGTTTTCTCATCTTTTATGTTATCGTCACTTACCTTCTTATCACTGTACCATCCAATTGCATCAAGCCTCTCAGTTAGGATTGGATGCGAGAAATGGTAACTAGCATATATCCAATCAGCGTCCATGGTGCTCAAATTTTGAATTTGAAGCTTGATTAAGGATCGAGCCAGGTCTTTTGAGTAGCCCAATTCCTTGGCGAAATTATCAGCTTGAAATTCGTACCGACNGTTAGGATTGGATGCGAGAAATGGTAACTAGCATATATCCAATCAGCGTCCATGGTGCTCAAATTTTGAATTTGAAGCTTGATTAAGGATCGAGCCAGGTCTTTTGAGTAGCCCAATTCCTTGGCGAAATTATCAGCTTGAAATTCGTACCGACGAGAAAGTATGTTCATAAGAAGTTTTATAAAAGTGTCCATTGGGGCGAGGGCATCGGAAAATAGTATAAATCCAATAATGATAGGGTAGTTGTTGTGAAAGCCAAAAGACTCGTAGAGGGAAGCGTTATTTACAAACACAGAGAAGAGAGCGAAGATGTAAAAGAAATGAGCCTTTCAAAATTGTTAGTCTAACGAACACTTGTTTACGAATAACTAACCTGTGATATTCCAAACAACTTGGTTGTATGGCCTAAACTCCAATGACCAAGTTCATGTGCAAGGACAGCAATGACTTCTTCACTGCTACTCTTTTCAATCAAAGTATCGTATATTACAATATGCTTTTTCCATGGCATTCCAAAAAAATATGCATTGCTGTGAGCGCTTCTCTTACTACCATCAATCACATGCAACTCATGGAGGGGAAATTTTAGTCTACGTGCGAGGTTCTCCACTCCTGTCTTTAGGTCTCCAGGATCGAGAGGGGATAGTTTGTTGAACAGAGGAAGAATAGTTATGGGATACAAAGTGATCATAAATACCTGTAATCCAGCACCAAAAAGCCATAAATAGTAAAAGAACTTGTTCCCGGTCTTTTGCACAATTGCTAAAAATGCGGCCAGTATGGGTGGGGTCAGAGTAAAGGCTAGCATCTGACCTTTCAACATGTCTGTGACGAAAAGCTTCGGGGTTTGCTTGTTGAAGCCAAAATTTTCTTCTAAAACAAATGTTTGATATATCGAGGTAGGGATAGATAGTACTTGTTGCATCACGATAAACGTAAGGACAAAGACAATCGAGTGCGAAATTTCTCCGGAGAAGCGAACAGGAAAAAATCGAAGGAGCCATGAGCCGGTCAGGGACCAAAGCTTAGGTAGTACATCATAATATATAAAAGCGGTATTTTGAATTTGGCCTAGAAGGCCAGTTACGAGACCAAATTTCGCCTTCGCACGCCCATAAGCCTGTGGTTTTGTCAGTATATTTTTCATCTCTTTAAATTCGGTTTATATAGGCTCCAAACTTGACTTTTGTCGAACACTTCTTGGGAAACTTCATTCTGCAATACTTTTGGCGGCCGGGTTTGCTTCAGTACTTTGTACTGTCGTAACGATAGGAGTCCCTCAAAAACATATTGACCTATTGAGAATCCAAGTATCAGATTTTTCCATGGGAACAAAGGCCGATCAAGGAAGCGTGCTAGGCGCTGAACAAATCAGTATCAGTATACCATACTAAATGATGAATAACGAGGTTTAAGCTGGTTTTAATAAGTTTTCTTACCTGTAGAATATCCATTAAAATGGATTTTAAAAAAAAAGCCTTGGAAAAAGGATCTCGAGCGGCCCTTAATAAACTTTTAAATTATTTTCCACTTGATCATGTAAACGTGTTGGTGTGGGGAACAAAAAAAGTTTGTAGCTGTATAATGTTATATCTGTCTGCCAAATAATCTGGCCTTACTCAGATGTAATATTTCGCATGACTAGATGAAAGCAAGGTGGCAATCAGTCACTCATTCACTCACTCCGCGGCTTACTAATGAGTTATATGAAACTTGAATAAAATTCTTTGTACGTGCTCCTCTTTATCAAGTTACATATCCTAAAATGTGGACCTGATATTTCTTGCGCCAATTCATTGGTAACTGAGATTCTAGGATCAATCAGAGGCCAAAATATCACAGTCAATCTAATCGAAACAACCAACTCTCGCCGGAACTAAATATTTTACTCTCAGAGCAAAAGTACGATGAATGCAGAGGTGTGACTCTAAAGATTAAGTATCTTAGGCAGGCGCCTATAATCTTAGCTAGGTCTTCAAAGCAATGCAACTAAGACGCGACTTTTAAACCTTTTCTGGTCGGATTAGTATTACACATAAAGCTACAAAACATTCCAATGATAAAGAACAATAATATCACCATCTGTTTCTTTCCTTGATGAATCCTTCCCGAATCACTAACCCCACTCACTCACTATCTGATATCACCCGAATGTAACTAAGGTTATTAAAAAGCTAGCCATTGAATAGTCCAAGTGCCTGATATGGTATGGAGTCCACTCGTGCAGCATCTTTCATCATAAAAGTAGGAAGAATAAGAAGTGTTAAATTGACCGAATTCCCATTTTTATGTAGCAATGTAGGGTGCAAGCAACATCATTGAGACACGCAAATTGTATCAAAAAAGAAGTTAGATCATCATTGTCGATACATAAGAAAACATGAAAAAAAAGATCAGGCAAAATAAGTTCACCCCTAGTTTCACAGACAGTTTTCATAATATTTAGTAATATCAAATTCCCTTACAATGATGATGCCTTTGTTCCAGTTATCACAAACTCATCAAATTAGATTGAGGTTATTATAGAGGAAAAAAAGGGCACCTTAATTGTGTTTAGTAGGCCTTGATATTCAAAATCCAACCCAATTTCATCTCACCAAATGTATTCTTCTCTTATCTCGCTACCATGCAACACTGCGAGACCTAGGTTTATGTTGTAAGAAAAAAATACCATGATTCTATGGTTTCATTACCAAACTAAAATCTAGGCAATCCGAAAAATTACAGGATCCTCCAAACCTTTTAGGCAAACAAAAAACTCGGTTAACGAGTTATCTACTCCTATGCCACACTTGATTTTATCGATTATATTGGGCCCGTTGGAGTAGAAGTAAAGGCTGGATAGTAATCAAATGTGAACTATCATCTAAGTGGCTCAGGTACTATGGGTTCTTGAGATAAAGGTGTTTGATTCAAATCATATCTACCATACAACACATCGTGCGATCACTTTAACTGAACCATATTGGTACATCTGAACAACCCGGGGGTTTCAACTTCCAAGATAACGGTTGGTGAAAGTTCATTCAATAAGGAAAAGCGGCTACATTTGGTTGTAAAAATTATAAAATCAATCAAAAGAATCAATGTAGCTAGTTTGAAGTTAATCCACCTAATTTATGTATGTATTGGCATAGTTATTAAGACATAGTCTTGAGGCTGCATATAACATAATTGACTTCTTAAAATAAAGATAACCATGTCGTGTCTTTTACAAGTTAGTACTTATTCTTTCGACTTCATTATTGTCAAGAGCGGTAAGATAGGATTTGTTTTCTGTAGACTGTGACGAAGAAATTGTTTGATACTTTAAAGCCTTGATGTCATTCGGAGGTTTCCTCAAGTTTGTTAAGAAACAGACTGCTTTAAGTTATTTTGGAATGGATGACCCTGAAGCACACTAAGTAGAAAAATACTCTCATTGTTAAAGTGCAAGACAAGAAAATTTTGTAAAATAAATATATGTGTCTACTCTTATGACCCTTATTTAGAAAAAAGTCCTGCAGGTTTGGGTAGAGTTGATCGAAGAAATATCGAGTACTGAGAAAAAGTGGGTGTTTTTTATCCATTAATTTTTATATATTTCATCTGTCACGAGTATTACATAGATGTAGCTAGGATTTTGAATTTCATGATATTTCAATTCAACTAGAAATCTCAGGACAGAGAAGCGTGCCGTATTTTTATTTTGTGGGTCAAGTTGTATTATGATTCTTAGAGCAGTCCCTTATTCAAATAAGGTATCCTGTTCAATTTTAATGCTAGTTCACACATGCTCTTTAAATTATATAACCAAGCCCAAATATAAAAATGCTGTTGAATTTATTGTGCGGTTCGTTTTCCCTTTGCATTCTTCTTCGGAGTATCGGCGATGACTAAATCTGTAAAAGATGAAATGTGTCAGCATTTACTGCTTTCTCGCTTGGTTTCAAGGAGATTTTCGACGATGCAGCAGCCACATTAAGCTCTGGAAGTCTAAGGGACAGGTAAAACTAACTTGGTGGTAAAGATTGCTTTAATTTTTCGACTTTCTCTGAGTCTTTTAATACAAGAGTATATAGGTACTTCTGACAGCGAACTTTAAATTTTGTCTGAGAAGATTTCTTATTCCGTTTGATGCGCGCAGCTATAGTTCCACCGAAACACACAATATTAGGCTATTTTTTTCAAATCAAGTTGACCAAAGCTACTTAGAAATGGACTCTTTCAATTGGTCCGTCCTATGATGTCTTAATATAAGAGGGGGCTACGCACATGAAGCATCCTTTCGTCTGCAAATTTCAATAAACTGGAAACATATTCAGTTAGCTAATTTTTCTTTTGATGAATCCCATAACGCTTATTCAAATCCGATTCCACCACATTCAGAAATGTGTAGAGGCTTTGTATGAAATTGGAATTGGATTATGGAATTTCAGGAGCTTACCTGTTTAATATCGGAAGTTTCGCGCGGCATCGTGGAACAGTTTTATTGATCTTTCTCAAAAGTGGTTGATTGATTCACAATGAGACGTGAATTACTAATTTTCTGGCCGGCAGCATAAAATTTCACTTGTGGGTGTTAATCAGCAGGTTTTCCTCGGTTACTTTTTCAGAGCAAATCACCAATCAAAGAGAGTTCTCAATTATTTATTCTATTTTAACCGAACTGTTGTAGATACTGAATACTTCGATCATGTTTTCAATGCGATGAACATCAATATCTTAACGATGACAGAATGACAATTCTGTTTAGCATCTAGGGGGATTAAAGTCACTACTGAATCGTCCTATTCAATTATCTCCTTTCTCCTCAAATTAGTCTGCACACCATGATCTCAAACTTCGAGCAAGTCTCCCATTCTCGTCCTGGCTAGTTAAACTTGGTAGAATCAAGACAAACTTGCAGGAAAGTGATTAACCAGCCTATATATATCGTTAAACGCCATATTTAAAAAACACAACATATTCGCATCGGGTCGTACGTGCCCATGTAGTCAGAAGCCTGACTGAGGTTTGGCATACATTTGGGAAGATATCAAGGACAAAGTTTCTATACGAGAAAGTTTTATAGAGATTTAGATTCTTTTTTCTTTTTATAATTTGCATGAAAATTCATGTCCTTTGTGAATACTGTGCTGTCAAAATAAAATAGATTATGCTTTGCTAGCTGAATAACCCCAGATCTTTCTACAGCAGCACGATATATTTTTAGCTTCATGACATCCCAAGTCACACATCTATAAACTGATCGTTAATAAAGTACAGAAAAACCAAATATTTTTACAAAAATAATGAGAACCAAAATTTGGCCTCTTGCCACATAGAAATAAAATAAATGACTCGCTAGTAACTGAAGTAAATTCTAATAGAGATTAAACAATACTTGTAAAATAAATAAATCCTGACCAGCCATGCTACTCCTTTTAGTTTTCTACAGCTAGCTGATGAAATAGAAGCTGATTTTTAGGTGTTGGAATTGTGTTACCATATTCAAGGTCGGCTTTGTAGTTGGCAAAATCAAATGATCTTTTCATCGAATCGACACACAAAATGTTCAATAGTTCAGTCGCTTTTTCAGGAATGAATGGTTGCAGGAGAATCCCACAGATACGAAGGGTTTCCATACAATGATAGATAACTTCTTCCAATTGCTCGTATTGGTTGCCACGATTCTCAAGATCCTTGAATGTAATAAAATATTTCGCGAGGGTCCATGGTTGTGTTTTTTGAAAGTATGCATTAGCCTATTAGTATGTTAGAAATATCCAAATATGATATCAGCGGATCTTACTCTAAATATGGTAGTCATTATACATTGTAAAGCTTTTCCGATATCCAATCGATCCATATGATGACTAACTTCGGAAGGAAGTGAAAGTAATATGTTCCTTAAATCTTTGGTATCCGAACTCAAATCCGCATAGTTTTCTCTTAGTACATATCCCTTTACACACTTATACGGGTTCCAGATGACTGGTCTTGTGATACGAAATAAAAGATTACCTAGACCACCCTGAAGGCATTTCTTGTATCTTGCAACAATAACTTGGTTACCGTAATCCGTATCATTCAAGATTCCTCCATCATAAGCAAGATAAAAACGCATTGCATCTAATCCGAACCTATCAATTGCATAGATTGGATTTACAACGTTTCCAGTTGATTTTGACATCTTTTGTTTCCTCATAGTCCAATGGCTATGTGATAAAATCTGTTTTGGGGGCTTCAAGCCTGCTGCTAGGAGAAATGCTGGCCAATAGATACAGTGAAAGCGAACAATGTCTTTTCCAATGACATGTAGATCTGCTGGCCATCCACCAACAGATTGTTGTCCAGGTGGCCAGGGATATTTTGCGGAAGAAATATAATTGACTAGAGCATCAAGCCAAACATAAATAGTCTGACTGTCATCGTGTGGGACCTGAATTCCCCAACTTGATCTATCAGTTGGCCTAGAGACTGAGAGATCATCCAACCCAGACGAAACAGCAGTTATTACATCATTCATTCGTTGTCTTGGAACTATAAAATCCGGGTTCTCTTTGTAAAATTTTAGTAATGGCTCCTTGAATTCGGAAAGTCGGAAATGGTAATTTCTTTCCTTGACATACTCCACTTCCTTTCCGGTTTCCTTTGATGCCATGATGTGATTTCCTGTGAACGGATCCAGTCGCTTCTCAATCCCAGTTTCCGGATAGAAAGTTTCTTCACTAAGGCAGTACCATCCTTGATGACTAGACTCATATATTAAGTTCTTTTCCTTCAAGACAGTCCAAAAGTATTGCACAGCATCTTTATGAGAAGTATCTGTTGTCCTTACGAAATGATCATTTGAAATATTTGCTCGCAAAGCCAACTCCTTGAATGTACCTGACATTAAATCACAGTAATCTTTTGGAGATTTCGCAGCGTTCTTAGCAGCACGTTGGACTTTCATGCCATGCTCGTCAGTTCCTGTGCACAATATAGCATGTTTTCCTTTTAGAACTTGCCATCGTTTTAATATATCTGCATATACCATGGAATAGAGATGGCCAATATGGGGAGCTTTTATTGATTAGCTTAATATGATAATCTATCAGAATAAATTAATCTCACAATCATTGACATAAAAAATGGGAGTAGTAACAAAATACGGCTTTCCGGTTTCTTCAAGCCTACGACTTTGAGTTGAAAACAATAAGTTTGAATGATTGTTTCGTTGGTGATTTATCCATCTTGAATACGGCTCTATTGATTTAATTAACTGGGATACCTGGGGCCTTTTGATAATCTTTAGGGAGATCATGATATTTTCATATGGGTAGACAACCCAGAGGAATCTCGTTATACTATTGTATTGTACGGATAAGCGGCTGCAACATTACCGTAAATTTATTGTCGCGACAAAAACTTAAAAAGCGAAAGTTATTTTATCATTGAATTAACATAATTTCGGCACTACCCACTTTTGAATTTGACATCATCAAGATTTACTCATATTGAATAATTTTCAGCAAATTATAATTCATGATACAGAATGCATATGCTATTGAAGCAGTATATGTAATCAATTATTTTGTGCCATAAAATATCGCAATCTTTGTATTTTATATTGTTTTTTCTGCCCAATGACGACTTTTTACTACATGATACTACGGTGGATGCCTGGCTTCAGCCTGAGGCCATTACAGGTACCCGTGCCACGCCCCACATTAGTTTTGGTTTCGCTACGGGCCCCACCCTTCACTATAACGTTGCCATTGGTCGAAAATCGTCTGTCCGCTTGAGAATACTACCCGTGCCACGCCCCACATAATGTTTGATTTGGCTGCAGCTCTCCAAAAAATCATTGTTACTCATCAACGTTTCCCACAATTTATGAATTTCACGCAGAAAAATCCTCACATTTCACAGAATATTAAGATTCTCAACTAATAACATATGGATCATTACGAAGAAATTGCTTGTGAACACAGGAGATACAATCCAGATGCAAAACTACCTACGGTGGCGTGATAATTTCAGTAAGACGCGGGCGTCTTCGAGCACGAATTCAAGGAGGTTCAGATAAGTGAGGCCCAAAAGTAGCGATAACAAGGCATTTGGTTGTTGAAAATATTTCCATTAGTCTCTATATCTATTCAGTTACCCGGATCAAGGCTACTGTAGTTATTAAGGCTATTATGAACGCAGTAATTTAGGTCTTTCATTGGTCATCATCGCTCGAAACGGCCCACAATGTAGGGAAGAATTGGGCTAGGCCTAGCTTAATACAAACAGAAGGTTTGAATAGACTTAAATCGGAAAATAAAAGACTATACAATTAATTAGTTGGTAAAATATCAATTATAACCATCGATTTTCTGGCTCTCATGCTTGTACTCATCAGATTTTTTGAACTATGCCAGCGACATATGAGTTAGAGAACAGAGGAGACCCTTTTTAATGTGTTTTTTAGCTAACTTCTTATCTGTAACAATAACACGGAGACCTAGGTCATAAACTGCATATACTCTCTGTAACTGATTGACTGAAAATGCGTAACTTTCTTCGGCTTCTTTACTTAAAAAGCAGGAGGCTAATGTAAAGTTTTTTTCCTAGTTATTTCGGTCACCAATGTGTAATAGTGACATTTCAAATTTATTTGTCTTCTATGTACAATCCATTGGGATCTTACTCGAGGGCAGCTATACTTCTTGGGTGAATAAAAAGAGATCTTTCAGGAGCAATTTACCATCGATAATTTGAGTTTCAACCTCTGATTGATGTCTTATAGTGGAATTAATACCGTAGTTCCGAAGGGCTTCAAATAATACCTCTGAGGGGTTTGGACCATTTGATCTCTTATTCTTCCATTTTTATCGCTCATTCTAGACATCTTGATCAAGGGTTATGACCTCTTGCTTACGAAGCATTGTGAGGATTTGTTAGGCATCGAAATTTGATGCCGTGTGGTCACGAATTTGTTTTTCTACCCCATTACTTCGGTGCCAGTGGATGAGATGAGTAAGTAGAGATTCCAAGGACCTATAATTAAAGGGCGCCGGAATCATCTTTAGATTTCTGGCTTATATTAGTTTTCCTCAGTTTCGTTAATCACTAGCAGTTCACTCTTTCGACTACCTGATTTAAGAATTGATGACCTTGTTAAGCGTTTAGCAGTTCCATCACACACTATAATATACCTATGTCCGAGTTTCGAGGCCTTTTTATCATAAATTGTACGAAATTTTACGATTAAGAAGCCCTCTGATATGAGATACGCTGATGTATATTCAATAGTCACTTTGTAAGCCTGGAAGACTTCGTTTGGAGGATTTTCTAGGGTAACTATGATATATTGGGTCTATGAACGCAAAATACATCAAGAACTTACTACAATTAGTGTAGAATTTTATGATTTAAAGTACTTACGGATTCTAGAGATTGTGTAGATATGGGTTGCTTACAAAATTTCGAAAGCTGATTCATAATAAAAGGATTGAGGCTTTAATGATAAAAACATCAGTCGGAAAAATGGTAACTCGTTTGAATCATACTTCTGGTAGTCCAAAGAAACGCCCGCGAAGTTAAGGTAGGTCCACCCAATTCAAAATATGAGTTTTGATAGGGGCTTGTAGTTCAGCTCTAAATTTTATATTGTGAAAATTTGACGACAATGAAATCGACTGCTAATCACCGCCTTCCTTCTATCACATCTAGATATTTATACTGAATATAATTTTTCATCAGATTTTAGACGTGTTCTTTAGGATTAAAATTCGGACGAAGGGTAGCCATTCGTCAGGAAAGATGTTTCTTTCGCTTAGTTCTTGCATCGTTTGGGCCGCCGAAGGAGGTCTCAATAAGACCATACTATGAATGAGAGGTTCTTTACTGTCACTGTAGCGTTCAGCGGTTATTGAACTCCATTATTCACCCGAAAACATGCGAGGTCTTTTATCACTCTCTAAA
Organism: Oidium heveae; assembly: GCA_003957845.1. Taxonomy (NCBI): domain Eukaryota; kingdom Fungi; phylum Ascomycota; class Leotiomycetes; order Helotiales; family Erysiphaceae; genus Oidium; species Oidium heveae. The sequence goes on from QVIK01000483.1 coordinate 34,086, forward strand.
AAAGATTCCAAAAGATCCATCTAATTTACCACTAAAATTCCCCAACGACACATGTTGTCAGGCCTCCAATACTTACCGAACCTTATTAGGTAGTAACACGGCGTAAACCTTACGGAAAAGCCCGTCTGAAACTAGTATGTAAATGAGACAGTTCATAATTCAATTCAGAACTGGTATCACGTGATATGATCGGTTTGTAATTTTGCATAGCTAGCGTCTGCACGTTTGTACATCGCTAGCCTCAATGAATAACTTTTATTCCCTTCATTATCTTAGACTTTTAGTTGATTGAATGTAGTATTACCTTATCAAGTTTCACACATATTGCGTCCTAGGCCTCATCTAGCTAAGGCAAAGGCTTGGAATTAATATTTCCATCTAGAGAATACATGATGGCAACACCAATATTTCTTGTGATCCAACATGTAATGTGCTTACCATTGGTCACCTAGCTCTCATTAGTCCAGAGTATGTGTATCCAATCTTTTTTCTTCCAGTGGAAATCATTTTAAGCAAATTTGTATCGCTTTCTTGAATTTGTTTGGGAAAGAAGAATTTTCGAAGCAGCGATCCGAAAAGTATGACCCCCATCCTTCATTTCCCGTTCGACGACTTTTTCACTCAAACCCAGATGCAGGAAGACTAGAGTAGAATCCTCAAAGTGGCTTATTTGACGACCTTCCGAAGAGGAAGTTATGAAATTTTCTACCTCTTCAGTTTGTGCACTGCTAGGGGATCTGCCTACGGGACTTTTGGGGTGTGGGCTTGGTAGTATTCATAGCATAGGGAATTTGGCTATATGTTATACCGAGTCGTTTTGTAATGATGCTAAATCTCGTCAGATTACACACAATCCTTGAGTTGAATCAAAACCAGTAGCTATGCATAACTTTCATACGAAGATATTCAACTTTATAATATATACCTTTTGACGAGTCAAAATACTATCCAGAAGCGTTTTAGCGCCAAAGTCAACCCTGCTAGATTCTTAAGGCGATGTTAACCCCTGCTTTTGCAGGGAAACGGGTTTAATAGTGGAGATATAGTTGTTCCAAAAACAATGGACCCCTATAAAACTTTAGGTAACCGGTTGTTATGGTAAATATGGGTCTATAATTAATGGATCTTTGCATAGAGCTCGTTGACGGTCGTATGGACGGCTCAATTTGGCCTTTAGTTCAGGCGTATGCCTGTAGAAATTGTTTACCCAGTTCCAGTTCTTGCTCACTGGGCCTTTAATACGCTATTGTCGTTATCTGACGGCCATTTGTCGTACAATACCCTTTATCGGGTTGGTTGTTTATTTATGTTTTTTGAAAATGTTCTGAATAATATTCACATCTTCAACTAGAATAATTTTTTATAGATTGGACTGCCATTCGCGTTGTGACTTCGCTCCGTTGCGTCGGTCTCGGAGCGAACTTTGTGATACGCTACAGACCGCTACAATGCTTCTTTCAATTTCTTTCAGACATAATTTGATAGCTGGATATAGCTTAAAGCTAAACTATCTCTTTGCTTTTGGTTTGTTGAGTATCGCATTGTAATAGCAATTTAACCGAAGGTCGAAATCGCGTGGAAAGTTAGTGTACTTGGCCGGCTCGCTTGTGGACTATCTAATTGATCACTTTACAAGATAATAGCAGCCGGAGTACATTTAGTTCATAATTGCTATGGCGGCGCTCCCCGAAGATGTGAATGTAAAAGTTTCAACGTCTTGTAAGTCTTGCATGGCTTCTTCGAAATTTTGTTACTCTAATAATTACATTAGTTGCCCAGGATTTTATTGAAACTTACTATCCGGCCTTGAATAGTAAAAGTGGGCGCTCAGCGATTGCCAGCTTTTATGTCAAATCAGAAAATACTAAACCTGATATAATTATTAATGGCAATGCTATATCAAGCCCGACTGATCTTCAACAGCTATTTGAAACCCAAGTTCAAAAAGCTCAATATGATGTACAATCTTATGATGCTCACATCTTGAATAGCAATTACAACTTTGGAGCCTTCAGTCATCAAACACAACCAGATAAAGATGGGAAAAGAGCTAGTGTTATCGTTCTTATAAGCGGAAGTGTTAAATATGGAAAGGAAGACGAGGAGGGAGATATTAGAGGATTTACAGAGACAGTAGTTTTGGTGCCAAACTTGGAGGTGATGGGTCCAAAATCAATGAAAAATAAGGCTCGGAAATGGTCAATAGCAAGCCAAAATTTCAGGCTCATTACATAACATTGCCTATGATCATTAAATATCTCGGCGTGGAAGACATCGTGAGAAATATTAAAGAGCACAGGGTAAAAATTTCTCTAAACTGGCTAAAAACTCGTTTTTGGCAAATCAATGCAGGCACTACTTACTTGACTCCTAATCGGCAATTTAATACCGAAAACAGCAGAAATTTTACATTTCAAAAGTGTAGTTGCGTATTTTCGATTACGTGCTACAAAGCTCGTTAAGTCTATTGGAATAATTGAAATGGTACCACCATTCAATTTAATCTGCTTTTAATCGGATGAAATAAGATTATATAAAGACCCTTCGATACGAAATACTACTCAAAACAAATAATTAGTGGCTATTTGACTATTTAGATGCGTGACGAGAATAGTCTACTCAAAAGCTTCATTACCTCGATATAGGCTCAAAATATTGAAGAGAGCGCTCTATTCAATATGGAAACTTAAAGACGAATTTGTGAGTAGGGGATCAATTGTAGCTTTGATATGAGTCTAGGAACACACTCATGCTGAGTTGCTTAAATATATCTACTGCAACACTAACTTCGATGCAAAGAATCAATGCTAAAATTTCTGTAATGCGAATTCTTTGGGATAATCTAAGGTATTTAATCATATTTGATTGATTAAATAAAGGGAGACAAATTTAAGTCAATTTGGTCTGAATAATATCATGAAAATTAGGTCATAGAATGTGTCTTACTATCTTCCATCAATATTTAAATTTGAAAGAAAACTTTTTATATATTTAGTGTCTATGTTAAAACGGTTGCTTAGGCCTTGATATCTTCTAAATGCCTCAAGGATCACTGTCCTGAAATACAAAATAGTTGCACCGGAAGGACTAGTAATCTGAATTAATACTTTCTAGTTAAGCACATATAAGTGCGTATGGGGATTTATAATCTTAGGATAGTATGTGTTATCAGATAAAGTAACTACGACTTCATCATGCGAATATGAGCAGACATATTGTAAGTTCATGCCATCCGAAGCCTCTAATAAACACAAAAAAAACTACGTAAATAAAAGTTCAGCTACCAGAGCAAGGGCTCCGATCAAGGTCACAATCTTGTCCAGTAGTAAATTATAGAGAAAAACTATTATCTCAATCTAGTCCTCAGAAGTCAATAGAAAGGAAAGCTTCTCAAACATCTAGAATGATTTAGTTCTTCAACACTTAGGCCTGAAATTAAAGGATTTTTCAGTTGAAGGAGTAATAAATTTGCTATCAATCGATACATGGTAGTGTTATCTATTTTGGAGTGAGAATTTCCGACCCCTTGAAAAAACCTGAGAACGATGCCATGTTCTCAAGTCAAGAAACTCATTTCTTTTTTAGACAGGATAAAGTTAGGGACAAGAGCTCTTAAAAAAGAAAAGGCTTCATATGTATAGAAAAAATTCTCACGCAATTGGGCTTTTTAGATGGCATTTGACCCTCTGTAGTAACTGTTCAGTTGTTTCCTCATCATGTGTAGTAAAGTTTCTCTGTTACGAAAATTTTAGACGTACTTGGATGCAAAATTGGACGACGTGTAATAATAAAGGGGACAAAAATACGCATTAACTCACTGCAGTTAACCATTGATTCAGTTCATCTCTAGTCCAGGTCTCTGGGTTTCCTGTTGGATCAGTTCTCTTTGGAAATATATCCTGGCCGATTATCATCCAAGTTGCTACTCCAGTAATGATTCCAGTGAACGCTATTAAGCCACTCTGAACCAATATTTTAGCATATTTCTCATTTAAACTATTCATGAGGAAAGGAATGTCTTTTTTTTTTTTTAAAAGAAGATATAACAAACCCGTTGATTTAATGCTTTGTCCAATAGAGTAGGCATATTTTTCAAACAAGATCAAAGATTGTACCCGTCCTTTTCAAAAAAAAAGAAAAAAAAAATTGGGAGTTTAGGGTCTTTTTCCAATACACTTCAATATCAATTTGATCTTATATACAATAGAACTTGGATCATCAAGTAAGATTCCCTAGCTTTATAACTCAAACTTATTAAGAAAGTGCGTTTTCATGATATCCACTCTACGAAGTCAATGGTTGTGATTCTTTGACAACTTCGTATAAAACTTCATTCGTTTAGTCTCGTCATGTTATCATATATGTCGTCAGTGGTATATCTCCAAATTTTAGCCAATCAGCGTGCCATATACCCTGCTACCACGGTATTCTTTCTACTATATGGGACTGACATTGGTTTTGGTGGAGCCACTAAGCCTTATTAGTGAACAGAGTTTATGCAAATTTCTCGTTAACAAATTTTTAGTGAGTTTCAAGGGCCATATGTTTCTACCCCCTTACTTTCCTCCAAACTGAGCCTAAATCACCGAGTTTGGTATTCTGGCACCAGTCACTGATAATCTGGCACCAAACTCGCTTAGCCTTTAGGTCTGATCACTACTGCATTAATTTGATATGCGACTCATTCGTTTATTTACGTGTTAGAGCGAAGTTTCTTTCCCTTAGAAACTGGCAACTTGGATACATAAATTCAAAGATCCCAATAAATAGTTTGTATCATTCCATGAATTTGTAACATCAAAAGTTCATCAACTTAAAGCATAATCCTAACTATTTTTTGTTATTTTAAATAGTAGGTTTCGTTCTGTCGTCTTGTATTATGACATTATCGTCATTTCCTGCTATCAGAGCTCGAAAGATATTGAAAATTATTTTCAGAGGCCAGAGGGTCAAGATGTTGCTATGATTGAAAATATGTGGTATTTTAATGCCTTCTGAAAGCGTTTATCAAAAGCCCATCAAGATCACTGAAGATCTTTTAATTGCATGCATGTGTCAAAGTTTGTTGAATTGAGCAAAAACCCATTGGAAAGTGGCCTCTGTTTCGTCAGAGAGAAGAATGAAGAATGAACAGAAGTTGTTGTTGTAAGGGGTTGCACCGACACACCGCAGAAGAGGTAAGTTGAATCGATTAACTTTGTAGGTTGTGTGATAGCATTAGATCAGGAAAGGCTCTGATTGTAGGCAAAACAATAATATGATTTTAATCTATGAAGAAAGAAAGTCCTAATGACTG
>QVIK01000484.1:2419-39157 GCA_003957845.1 Oidium heveae
TGGGGACAAAACCACATATAGGTAGATGGTCGCTGGTCATGCACTCTTCAGTGCCGACCCAAGCCATAGTTTCACTTACGTTAGTAAATGCTAAATCTAATGTATTTCCGGCACGATGTGTCGGTTTACCTACTATAAGGCAAGTTAAGTTGTGCTCATCAGCCCATTTCTCTATCTCTTCCCCTTGGCCATAGTAGCTATTTGCACTAGGTTGCCAGGCCCAGTAGACAGAATTGAAGTCTCCGATTGCTATTGTTTTTGAGGTTGGTTTCCAATTAAGAAGTGGTTGCACAGCACTAGGATCGTATGGTGCTTTGTATACATTTAAGAACATAATATTGTTAACTTCAACCCAGCAATAATCGCCGGTTGGGATGGGCGGATACACTTGCTTTGATGTTATTCTCTCCGAGTCTTTTCGGATATAAGTGGCTGCCCTGGGTCTAATATTTTCTCCGCCAAAGGGGAGATAAATATCATAGTAAGGGTGTGTCTTAGTTCGTCCAGACCACCACGGTTCTTGAAGAGGGGGGGGGGTTGAGGAAGTAAGGAAAGTGTGTAAGAATTTAATGTTTTCCTAAACATAACATAAAGTAGAGGCATAAAATCATTAGCTTATGTTTAAAATTATTCTAATCCTGTTCAATTTCGTGAATTTAGAAGATTTCTATTTCTCTCGCATGGGCTATTTAGAGCCTGGTCAAAAATCAAGATATTAGGCAATAGTGCCATCACTGTACAGGGGGTGCCCATATACGTCATATATTGCTTTTCCTATTTCTGAACCTTAGGAGTCTAAAACGTCTTAGATATTGGCGAGTAATTCTACCTTTGGAGGAGAGGATCTGTGATGAAAAAAAAACCATGGGTGTTGGAGAAGATATGTAAGGAAGGTATACGATAAAAATTTCAAATCTGGACAGAATGCGAGATAGCTTCTCTTCATGTATTATATAGGCAGCATCTGGCTCCCATATCTTTCCTTCACAGAGGTGTTGACTGTCCCTTTTTAGTCCTTCACATATCATGCATGATCGTTTTACAATTTTAAAGGATAATGCACATGATCTTCACAAGGAGAGGGAAGAGCCTTCGGTGGCGTCTGAGGTGTTGTCTCGGTCGGATATTGTGAAAAGGGATTCGGAAAGAGTTTCGATGTCTTCGCAAGGAAAAGCTATGAGTGGTATCTTACCAACACCAAAACTCAAGCAGTTCGTTTTTACAGATCCAGTAGCGTTCAGGTTAAGTTCATGTGTGCTACCATACCATTACTAGCAGGACTAAGAAATTATAAATAGATACCTGGAAGAAGATCCAACAACAGTTGTTCACGAACGACATGGAATTCTTGAAGGATACCAACTATATATCGTTGAACAATGGGCATGTTCGCGGATTCATCCCACATTTATAATAAATACATATACTGGAGATCCGGATCATAGAGTAATTGTTGGCGTACTGGGTGTACCCGCAGAAGAAGATACCTGGTCTACAAGACTTCGGTTATATTTTAATGCTACGAATAAGTTGTATGCTAGACATCAAGAAACTCCTTTTGGAATACTTATGGTGACCAATCTTAATTGTTTTCCATCGGCATTAACTATCATTCCAGTACCGGACGGGGATGTCAAGAGGCATAGATATAGTTTTCTAGTTAATGAAAATTTGAAACGCTTGGGATGCTCGGGCAGATCTGGAATAAGCCTGACCCCTCCAACAGGAGCTACTCAAGCTAAATTCTTCCATCTTTATAAGACAAGCCCTCGAGTTCCTTTCTATGATGCTGTTATTGAATTAGTCAAGCTTTGTCAAGTTGCTCTCACTGTTTTTGGGAAGCTTGAGCTAGAGTATGCCGATGGATGTCTTTGTGATATTACCGAGGTAGCGATCACAGAATGGTGGACAGAGATTGGGTCTGAGCACTACGATACTGAGCCTTCAGATGGAATACTGGGACCGACAACAGTTGCTGGCTTACTTGGTATGTTAATAGGTGCCAGAAATCGACTTAGCTCTTGTGGGGCTCCTGTTGGAAAAGATGCTTTCGATTTGTATCATCTGAAGCGAGGGATTGATCATTTTCAAAAATCTCAAAAATTGAGGCGATCAAGAAGACTTGATCGACACACGCTTGACCGTCTTCATAAAATTACTGCTAAGGCTGCGTCTGGTGAAGGATGGGCTGTTCCAAAGACAGTGAAATCCACCGTTGCTGAGCTTAGTGGCAAAGGAGGAGAGATGGTTTTGGGCATTGTTGGAAGAGAAAGACCATGTATTGGAGATGTCGAAACTCTCATTATAGATGACTTCATTAACTTAGCCAACGGCGAAAGAATAAAGTGGCTATGGCATGGGAAGCCCAAAAGGGGCGGCTCAAATGAAACACAGAGCTTGCCATTTGCCAAAGATGATTCGTCTACTCTCATCTGGTCACAAAGCAAGTCAGAAATAGAGCCAGCTGAAGACGAATCCGAGATCCGTTGGAAGGAAGAAAAATCTCCATTAATGATCTACTCTAAGTATCCACCTGGATCTGCACACAGTATTCCGGAAAGTCCAAGTGACCGGGATCACTTGCATCGAACTGTATTTAAAAGCGTTTCTGGAAAAATGAATGATGCAAGGAATGGACTTGGCCGAATTAAAGGTGCTGTAGGGCTTCGAGGATATGCCCATAGGCATTCTAAAGATGAAAGCGCCACATCGGGTAATTCACTCTTATCATCAGGTTTATCCCCAGCTTCTTCATATCTGCCTAGCCCATTTCTATGCAGTAAAATATCTACGGGGAAAGAAATCCCAACTAGGTGTCAGAGTGGAATATCAAAGCCTAATGAATCTTCCTCTAGATCTGAATCACAAGTAGAAGATTTTAACCCTGAAAATTTCCAAGGAGAAAATTCATCAAATATTCAAAATAGTGCAACCTACAAGTCAGCCCCGTTTGAAAAAGATGCCATGTGGCCTGTAGAATATAAAAAAAGCGACCCCACGCCCTTGAATAATATTTCTTTTGCTGGATCAAGTGAAGAAGTTGAGTTCGAACATCCAAATGCTGGAACTGAGCAAGTATCAAGTAACTACAAATTCTCTTTACGGCGACGGAACAGTATCTCTGGGGGCATTGGTACACTGGAAAATTTCCATAATGAGAATTGGTGGCCTCGTCGTATTTCTTTCAGTGTAGCTGAAGATGCTCTATTATATTGGGAGCCCATAACTAGCCGAAATACTTGTGAAAAAGGAAATATCCGATCTTTCTCATCGGAGACTAACGATACTACTGAATATTTGAGACGATCGCTCCAAACTCTCACTAGTTTACAAAATGATGCTAAGCCTTGGGTAGAATACAAACTTTCAGGCATAATAAGTATTGATGAACAGCTTCTGCAAGATCAAGAAAATTTACAGATTGTTTATGTACAGTTAATGGATCAATATCGCATGATGAAACATCGTTTTCAAGAAGTTTTGGGCTCGGAGCATACCCACATCCTAGAGGAAGTAAAAGAAATAGAAAACCTGCGTGCAAAATTAGAATACGAGATTAACGGGCTCGAATCTAAAGTATTTGATGTAGATGACGGTGTGATACAGCTTGAAAGGCAGGTAGTTGAATTAGAACAGAGAGCAGATGAGTTAGAGACCCAACTAAATGCAGGAAGCTGGGCAAGTTGGATTTTTCGGTCTGTTGCTAGCATGAGGAGAGGATCTGGTTTATTTTTACCCGCTGAAATTTAAGTTAGTTTGTACAGATTTGGAGTTGGAGTTGGCGGATTATGGGGGTCTTTAAAAGTTTCTATATTAATTAGTATTGAAACAAAAGTAATATATGTATGATTTACAAATTGTCTCATTTTACAAATTATACTATGTACTATTCTACTTCCATGGTAAGTGAAAGGAATTTCGGCCGATTTGTCTCTTGCTTGATCACACGAAAGACGAATCGGCCGTTATGTTTGCTTCTCATATAAGTGGTATTTATTATTCAAATGCCGAAGCCCATTCCACCTCCACCAGCACCTTTTGCTGCAGCTTCACTCTGTAAAAGCTCTGACACCTTCAGTTGGACGTCAAAAAACTTGGCTGAGCAACGGTCGATGCAAACGCTTTCTCCCTTATTGAGTTCGCCTTCACGATATACTTGAGGTATACATTTCTTCATGCAAATTTTTTGAAGTCTGTCATTGAGTTAGATAACTTATATCTAAGATGAAATATGAGGAGCATTATGACTTGTTAAACATGTCCGTCACCATATCCATCTCTTGCTCAGCCGCAGCAATTTTCTCGGCCGATGAAGGCTGTGGACGTCCAAGGCCAAACATTGCTATTTGTTGAATATTAATTTCGGTTTTTCTATTTCATGAAACTATTTTCAGCGTGTTGGTACGTGTAGACTGAGATCTGTACCTGAAAAAGTAAAGAGATATTTCAACTAATTTGGCCAATAATTATCGAACTAATCAACTTGGTCCTAACTACAATTTTTTTTGAACCTTAAATCCGGGTCAAGTGCAGGCACTAGCCGAAATTCCCGAATAGTCATGTTTTTCATCATAGCTTCGGTCATTATATCACAATGTTCATTGATATGGGTCACAATAGTTACAGATAAAATATCTAGGTGCGTCCAATAATTTTCAGAGTTTCTCAAATTTTAGAAAAATAAAGTTCAAATGATGAATATAAACCTCATGCAAAGAACCGTTGCGACTGAAGCCAAACTGGTTACTGATCTAACAAAATTTTATTATCTGATTTCTTTATGACTATACTTGTCTATTAGGTTTTCAAATCAACAGGTATACTTAAAAATTAACTACAACTAGATTTGACATTCATGTATAAAATTAGACCACACTGTCATGGTCCGCGTCAACACATTAATCGTTATGTCAATAGTTATCCGAACTTTCTTTTTGCAAGAAAGAGTCATCGTGGCGCTCATACACAATCAGAATGTAATCTAGATGAGGGAGTTACTAAAACTGAAGAGAACCCAACTAGTAGTGGATTATCTGATGAGTCTGGGATTTCGAGGAATCGGGTGAAAGAGCTAAGCGTTGCGAATGCCTTATTTTGGCCCAGGATAGAAAGACATCCTCGAACTTATTCGATCATAGATTTTCGTCAAAAATGGGAAAGTCTAGTAGCTGGGCAAAATGCTAATGATTCGAAGAGTGTTTGTGTAAGAGGTACTGTTAAGTTTTTCATACTTTTGATTTGTCCTGATAATAATAAGGGAAATTAATCTCCTCACGAATCATGGGAACTCGACTTATATTTCTGGATCTTCAACAAGATGGCAGGACTTTGCAAGTTGTTGCAAATTTGGGAGCTTTTAAGGAGCCTTCTATGGCATCCGAAGAGTCATTCCAACAATTATATCATCTTGCTAAAAGAGGTGATTACATTTGTAGGGTTTTTATCAAAATTAATCCAAACTCTTCTAATTAATTTTAGCTGTCACTGGGTGCCCACATAGAACCAAACGAGGAGAGCTTTCAATCATGGCAGATACCCTTCCGAAAATAATTGGACCAAGTTTGAAAACCTTGCCACATATTTTACTAGATCGATCCACTAAGATGCAAAATCGACATGTAGATCTATTACTCAATCGAAAGCTCCAGCAAACAATAAGGATCAGATCTCATATTATACAGAACATACGGGATTTTCTCTTAAAGGATAACTTCATTGAGGTTCAAACGCCTATATTAGCAGATAAAGCTAGTGGTGCTATCGCAAGACCTTTCATAACGACATCAAAGGTCATATCCGAAAAAGACTTAGCTATGAGAGTCGCTCCTGAGCTTTGGTTAAAAAGGCTAATAATTGGAGGACTCGATCGGGTTTTTGAAATAGGCCCTGCTTTTCGAAACGAGGGTTTTGATCTTACCCACAATCCCGAATTTACAACCTGTGAATTTTACAAGGCGTTTACGGATCTAGAAGAACTTATAGAGATAACTGAAAATATGTTTTCCGGAATAGCAAAAACATCGCATAATCTTCAGAAAAATTTCCTAACTGATCTTCCTGATATTGATTCATCTCTATATAATAAGCCGTTTCAACGTATTGAGTTTATTCCTACTATTGAAGCTGCACTTAAAGAAAAGCTTCCCGACTTATCAGCAGATACAGCTGAAAAAGATGTCATAGCACTTTTTACTAGACACAATATCAGTCTTGGTGAATCGCCAAGACTACCACGACTATTGGATAAACTTTCGTCACTTTATGTAGAGCCATGGTGTACTGTTCCAACATTTATTATGCACCATCCCGCATGTATGGCTCCTCTTGCAAAGTCTTTTCTAGATCCTAAATGTAACCAAATTGTATCTGCTAGAGCGGAATTTTTTGTAAATTGTATAGAACTTGCAAATATGTATGAAGAAGAAAATTCACCAATTGAACAACGAAAGAAATTCGAAAATCAAGCCCAGTATAGAGATTCAGAAAATGATGGTAGCGTAGACGAAAGTTACCTTTCTGCTATGGAGTGGGGTCTCCCTCCCACTGGAGGGTGGGGATGTGGTATAGATCGACTGGTTATGCTGCTCACTGGATCGAAGAGAATACATGATGTACTAACTTTTGGTGGATTAAAAAATGTCATAAGTCTTGGAAAAAATGTTAATAAGAAATCAAATATAGTGAACAATGATACAGCAGATGATCATCAAAATACTAATCAGTAGGGATCTATCTTTTTTGGAAGAAAAAAATTATTCTTCCTTCATCAAATCGCACATCCAGAAATAAATTTTTTTAAATCTTCATACGATCATCATAACATACATAATATACTATGGATTAAAACCCCTTGAAGAGATGAACACTTTCATCCCCATATCAGTATAAGTTGCACTATTAATAAATGATTTATTCTTCAGTCATTCTCCCTTCAGTACAATGAAATAAACGATTTGTAAAAAAGTGCGAACAGATTATTGCTATAGGAAAGAAATTTGTAATCTAATTAGACATAATTCAATGTATTTAAAGAATAAGATACGCGCATTTTAAAATATTTTGTGACATATGGGGAAACTTTTTTCTCCAAATTAATTAAATTTGTTTCATATCTAAGAGACTTTACAATAACTCCTGCCCCAACCGTAAATTATTTGAAAAAACCCAGTTCAGTCAAGTTCTTTATTAACGTTTCCCACAAGCCCCGTCCGTCCCTTTCCCCTCTACTCCCTAACCATAGTACAGAAAAAAAAAATACCATTTGTAAATTTTCAACGCCAACCGCTAAGTGGTTTATCTCCCATAATACTTGCTCTAACTTTAGGGCCTATTGAAGCATGTGAAGAGCTGCTACTAGAAATTCTCATGCCTCCACTGCCACCAATACCATTACTTAAACTGCCAGTAGCTTGTCGTCCACTGTCACTTGTAATACGACGATTATACTTAGTGACAGGAGCAGCACGTGGACTTAAAACAGTTGCATGAGGGATCGAGTCCTTTTGGCTAGGAACCATTCTTCTTGCATGACTAGCTGTGAAAAGTGTATTTTCATTATTAGTAGGAGATGAGTTAAAAGAGGCTGCGGTTGGACTTTTTCGACGTGTGGTTCGATTAAATTCGTGACCACTAGATGAGTATGTACGAGATAATGAGCCAGAGCGTTTAAGTGTCATTCCAATTTTAGCACTCTCTTTTCTGTCTAATTGGTAAATGCTGTTCTCTGTTTCTGATCCAGAACTATTTCCAATATCATTAGGCGCTCTATGAAGCGATGCTCTCGGTATTTTGATAGTGGTGCTGCGGTTACTAGCATTATGTGCAATAATGTCCCGAAGAGGAGAAGTTTCGATATCGGAAGATAAAATGCTGGTGTTAGCAGAAATTGGTATGGGCGGTGATTCATGCGAACTTTTTGCAAGAAATCCTGCCTTAAAACGGCTTTTGGTTCTGAGATCTAATGAAGGAACAGGTGTAGCAGGAAGTGGAGAAGAACTTAAAGTATGATTTGAAGTATTTGGATTGTCTACGTTTGAGGAAGTTGGCAATGATGGTAGGACTATACTGTCATCAGTTGTTGGTTGTTCAGGAGTAGAAACAAGTTTATGAGGAGTCTTTTCAAATTCCGCGAGGGTTCCAGATTCAGTATCATCACGCCATCTAACAGTTCTTTTAGATGATTTCTTTTTTGGCGAGAAATGTATATTTTTTTTTCCAAACACTGTTTTTTTTCTTCGAGGCGAAGATTTAATTGGGGATAAGTAGACCTGAGGCGCAACGGCAGCAAGAGCTTGCATGATGGGAATAGGCACTGTATTGTTCTGAGAAAGACGCACATTTTTTTTTCGCTTGGGGGTCCCTCGTCTCGAAGGCTGTACTGCTTGTCCAATTTTAATAGAACCATCAGGTTTAATTAAATTTGAAACAGTTACTGTACAGCTCTCAAGTAGTCTACTGAGCAATGATTTAGCATGTGAAACCGCATGTTCCTCATTCATGTTAAGAATATCGTCGAGTGATGAGATAATTTCAATTTGTGCAGTCAAGAGTGATTGTATCTCATATTTGTCAGAGTCTTTTTCCATTTCAAAAAGTTCAGCTTGTGCATCTCTCTCAGCAAGAGCCTTGAGCAATGCGGCTTCGCGATTTAAATTAGAAGCCTCAAGTCCCTCACTAGAGCCATCGATATCACTTAATAAGCGAATACTATTTTGGCAGGCCGAATCTACCGCTCGTTCCCAATTTGATTTGTCTATCAATTGGCGATAGTGGTGTCGACTTGATTCCAATTCCACTAGAATACCAGCTACTGTTTTCCTCATTAAGTCAATATTTGGGGCTATTTCACTCTCCCGAGATGCACTAATATCCTCAAAAGCACCTACCCAAGCAGATAGTAAGCATATTCTTTTTTCAATCTGCCGGAGTCTTTTTGCATTATTGATCTTTTCAGCTCTTTCACTAGAAGAATGATCATACGCAGCTCGAATACGGGTGATTCCTTCTCTCATAATACCTTCACGTTTTTCGCATTGTTTTTTGAATTTGGTAAACGCTACCGCTTCTAAATCTTTTTGTTGGGCCTTTAAATCGTTGATCAGAGCCATCTGTTCATCAATTTTTACTAAAAAGTCCTTCACATGCCTATTTACATTGAACACATTTCTTGTGACCTTAGTTTGAATGTTTTTTGCTCGATTCGCATAGCGTAACGTATTCTGAGTCTCATCAAAGTGTGCACTAGATGGACTTACGCAGACAATCATTACAGTTTTGCAATTACCACCCAGAGAAAACTTTAACAGGCGAGTGAGTTTGGAATTTCGATACGGAACATGGTTTTTTTTTCGGGGATCACATAGGGCGTTTATGCAACTGCCAAGAGCTAGTAAAGACTTATTTATGTTCGCTCCTTCCAACAATCGATCTCCCCTATTCTTTGTAGCACTTGCACGTTCGCTTCCAGCGAGATCAATTATACTAAGGGTAGCCATGGTATGCGGTTCACTCACATCTGCATTACGATCTTTTTGAGCGACGTTAATCTGAAGAACAGCATGCGACCGTGAGGATGTGGCATTTGCTGCGGTAGGTGAGACCGTTCTAAACTCATTCCCGGTGACAATCATATCCATGACTTGTTGTACATCGCGCGGATGATGGCTTGAAAGGCCAGCTACTGAGACTGCTTGGTTTGCGTCTTCACGTAACATTAACCCCTGTTTACTACCACCTGGTACAAGTAAATCTCGTATAGTTTCGTTATAGATCTCAAGGTATGATAAGGAGACATCTGTTTGTTTTTCATCGCTTCTTTCAGCAATCTTTTCGAATAACTCTTGCATCGTCAAGAATATTATACCGGGCTGTTGAGCAGTACCCGTGATAGTATGAGTTTTCCCACACCCTGTTGCTCCATACGCGAAAACTGTTGCATTGTAACCGTCAAGGACACTATCTAATAATTCTCTTGCCGTAGCTTCATAAACTTCTGCTTGCGTCGTATTCTCGTCGAATACCCTGTCAAATGCGAATGTCTGATCTTTTACCCTCTTGCCCATATTTGACACAACTGAACGAGAAAATCTAGTGACTGGATTATCTTCTGGGGGATCAAAAACACTGCTATTGTTAATTTCTCTTTTTTACGATGGAATTCTCGGGCACTTTACAGGCATTTGTCATCTATGACTTTAACAACAGATCTTATACCTTTTTGGCCCAGTTTTGGTGTTGGGGCTCCAGCCAGTGAGCCATCACCTAAAAATAACATATTTTCATCTCTTTTTGTGCTGAGAATTATTAGCAGACGTCTAACAAGATAATTTTTACTAAAAAATACATCTGAGCTGCCTCATTAATTGTGAAAGGCCTAACACGAACTGAAAAATCATTAGCTTGACACGACTTTAAAGCAGAAGACTCATTTACCGGTAACGGAAATAGATGATGCTCCTGGATCTGGAGTACCCATGGCTGATCTGTGTTAAATGCCTTTCTCAGTTTGTAAAATTGAATTCAGGGTTAACGACGCCAGAACATAAATAAGTAACAGAAAAAATCTTTCTTATAAAAACTTTATCATGTGTTAAAGCCTGCTACGGAGATAAAGAAGAGCAAAGAAAAAACTGTTACTTTGATGTTGTTGTGAGGAAATTGGTAAATCCAAGGAGGATAAACCGACGATGATTGGTCCTAATGAAGCATATCAAACAAAATGAGAAACAAATTATGGTTGTTTATGTTATGGAAAATTATCTTTGTTGCTACCTGGCAACGGTAAGTTTTTATTCGGAAACCCATGTCTATTTGATTAAGTCGCAAAGGTCCGACCCTAGTACCTCCAACCATTATCGTTCAATTAGAATCTGCGAGGATTTGGGATTTTGGTCATCGTCCCTTAATGGCCACTCCTGGTTTTGCTGATCACCCCTGCAACAAATTTTACCGAGACTTTTCGGCCTTTTGATTTGCTTAGATAAATTAGCAAGACCATCCAACCGCCACAGTAATGATTCTATCCCTGTAAGAAATTGTCATGATCTCGCTTCATGGACTTATTCCCTGCTAGTCTCTTTTAGTTAAGTCTGAATATTATACATGGTCTCTGAGGCCCTTTAATGCAAAGCATAAATATCCCTTATTTTCACAATACTACCTCTGTGCAGAGCGATTCCAAGTTTCTCTCGCCACGATTAAATACGTCAATTAGAAAAAAAATAAGGGTTAGCACATGAATTATTTATTGATCGGTTTTTCGAGACGCTTTTCTATTTATGATTTCACTATAATAAATGATGAGAACAAATGAACCTTGAAAACATGAGAATACAAAGGAAAAAATTTCATATTTTTTCCAGCACCACTAAGTATAAAAATGATTCTAATTCAAATCAAGACATACCAATTAGGTAAGAGTCTAAGAACTGTCATTTCAGAGAATACTTTCGGCGACAAAAGATGCAGTTTAGAAAAATCCCAAGGCATCAAAATAAAAAAATCCTTATGTCGTTAACTGTCTCTGAGCTCTAATAGGAGATAATTGTTTCATAATATATGCTACTTAACAATATATTAAACTAATCAGGTCGAGACTGCTTATTCAGCTACGAAAACGGGGCAACGCTAAGATTATTTCAATTAGACAAAATTTAGAAAAGTGTTCAATACATGGAGAAGATGCGTAGTACAATAAGCAACAAGCTACATTAAAAAAATCTTTACTAAACATGAAGTCTTTCAAATCGAATTGAAAATTTGGAAGTAGAATGATTATAATATATACGAATGACATTGATGAAAGAGAACATCGTCTTTCGATTACAAAATTCTCTGACTCTGGATTTATTATTTTGTCAATAACAAACGTCGAAATTTTACTAATTTCAATAATTGGCACAAAGAACAAAGGAAATACAAACAAATATATTAAAATCTCAGCATTGGAAGGTATTGACAAAGTGTATCGTTCATGATAATTTCAATCGACCGACTGAAGTGCAACCAAAGTGTTTTCCCTTCTGGGTTTTGCTAAGTTCTAAAAATAAACTTAAATTTGTCAAAAAAGTACAATGTACAAAAATTATTCTCTCAATTAAAAATTCAAGTAAAAATTTATGTACTTCAGGTCCATCCATCAATTACCGATCTCAAAGGTAACTCTGCCACAGGGTACGACTAAATTAACTTTTATGTAAGATATCACATTCCCTGTTTCGAGGCCAACATACACATAAAATATAAACTATACGCTCCTGAGCAAAGATCGTTAAAGTCTCATGAGAGGATTATTATTCTCTGAAGAAGTTTAATACCCTCTCAAGCATAAAACATTAATATCACATGATATAATATGCCTTTCTATCGAGAAAATAATGACTTCATAAACAGAAGCTTTGATCCTTTGAGCTAAAGTCAAAAATCTCATAGTCACATCCGATGTAAAAAAATAAAAACCTACTTATATCTGAAAGAATGTAGGATTCAACAAATGCCAACTACTAAACTTCTAAGTTTAGGTACTTGGCCAAATCTAATATTTTATTGTGATATTTTAAATTTCGAATACGGAGATTGCAATAAAAGAAATTAGTTATTTGGGTTATTAGGGTATGAGGGTAATTAGTTATTTGAATACTAGACTCTGGCCAGCTCCTCGGACACCGAGGAGCCTAGGGATGTGGACGAAGCTTTGAGAGTGGTGTTCAGAGAGGTGGTAATGATTGAAGTAGTGCTGTGACCTAACGATTTGAATTACTGTGTCGTTGATAAGCCCGTGTGGGGCTTGTTGTCGCGACCTTCGTTTGCACACTAAGCCAATTCGTAGCATCCACATTGTGAACATTGAGACAAATAGTATCACCGTTGTAAGCATGGAGGCTAAGTATCGTGATACTCGGTGGTTTCATTATGCTATTATACAAAGCTTAAAGTACTCTGCACCTTAATGGTCGAGAGGCATTAACATATGGAATTGTCGTTGTAGCTGTGAGTTAACGGAGGATTTTAACGTAAGGCTACTGAGTTTATTTCTACGATGAGGGCAGTGGTGATATTTTTCATCTATTTTACATTGATTTCTAAACTAAATAACCAATTACCCAATTACCCAAACATCCAATTACACAAATAATTAATTACTTAGATACCAAATTATTTTAAAATTGAAAAAACACAGTTTTAAAAACTAATTCAAAAAAGGATAATTTGCGCAATTTTTGTAAATTTTCAAATCTATCAAAATCCTATATCAGACTAATTCCAGTGATACTTTTCTTATATTCCAATCTCCGCACTCGAACTTCATTTTAAAGATAATAAAATAAAATTATAAAGTGTTAGATTGGGCCAAGTACCTAAACTCAGAAGTTTAGAAGTTGGTGTTTGTAGAAATTTCTTTCAGATATAAGACTTTTTTTTTTTTCGAAATATTGGAATAGATTACAACAATTTAGAGTTTTGCCCGAACTCGAGGGCTCGAAGCTTCTGTTGATGAAGTCACTATTTTCTCGATAGGACGCCACGTTGTTTTGAATGATGTGAATAATTTTCCCTCTTAAAATAGAGAGTTTCAAATCAGAGATATGTCAACCATTTTCCCAGGAAACGATGATTATCTCTTCATAAAGAGAGACAGCATCATCGTATGACTGAAAACACATCCAAATTCCACTTAAGGTGTTTGAAATGGGATGTAAATTTTTGATGATGTGAAGAGCTCTTCTTTAGATCTTAAAAAGGTCCAAACAACCGTGGATCATTTGTAGTGGCTGAAAAACGTTGTCTGTAATAATTTGTGTCTAGGTATGATGTAGTGAAATCGAATGTATATCCGCTATGCAGAGAAAAAGGGTCAATCCTCGAGGTGACTTGTGATCCTAGATATGGAGGTATTATATAGCAAGTCAGTTTTTTGTGATGTTTGTGACATGCTCCTATTGATCTTACAGACAGCTTGGCATTCTTCTCGTTATTCTTCTTTCCAGTTATGAAGAGATTTATGACCTGAAGAGCTAGATTCATAATTGCTGATGAAGATAGATGTTTATTGGTGGGATACATTTTAGGAATTCTCCAAAGATAATTTCCGAGGTTTTCTTAGCTAACTATAAAATTGAACGTTCCTATCCGTCTTGATAGGTGTATTTTTCAATTTTTGTAGTTGAAAAAATAGTTGAGAATGTTAGTATTACATGATTAAAAAGGTCAATAATTCTACCTAATTACTAAAAGAATAAGAATGGCTCAGAGACTGGTTCAGTCTGAGCTCCGGTATATTAAACCGCCTCAAAGTCTTGGTCTTTAAAACGAATCAATATCCGACTGATTTTTATCAGACATAAAAGTATTTTCTCCAGATGGAGAGGCCGTGTCTTCTATCCATAGGACAAAATACTTAAATGTTGATAAACCTCGGTTGAACATATTCATGTTTCAAAGTCCCGTAGACTAAAAGGAATTCTCATTCGGACTTGATTCAGAGCGTGAGATATCTCTTCATCAAGCTTTAGTAATTGTGTAAATTGTTTGTATAAAGTGAGAATGGCATTCTTGTGTGGATGGTACGAAAGTAAAAGTGTAGGTCCTGCTGTCGCTCCAACATGCCCCACAGCTTGTACTGACCAATCAATGTGTGTGTTTCCCCCTGTTGCGGAGCTTATCAAATACCGATGATGAATCAGCAAATGAACAATCCAGCTACACTATATACGTCCGAAATTCTCGCTTAGATGATCGCGATTTGATGTACTTGGCCATGTTTTCCATTATATCTGAGGAATGAATCCAGGAACCGAGCCAGTCTGTTGCCGGATCAATTGGTGTTAGTAAACAACAGAGCAAGTCCAGAAGAAAAATCAGTTTGTTGTAAAACTCTAGAAAAGAAAAAGAGATAGATAATCTCCATAGCTAAATACATTGCCTATGTATATTCCGACTTCTTGAAGATTCTGTTCACTCTTCTCTATGCTGTTCCGTTTTATTCCATATTATTCCATATTATTCCACAACCTTCCAATGTCTTTTACATTATAGTGCTGGTACAACTAGCACATTTCCCTAAGGACTTTGCCCATAACACAGTTTAGGCGATCTTTTTAAAAGCGGAAGATGTTAAGGTGTACGACCAGAAAATGAATGAGTACAAGTTAAAGCTCAGGTCTTGGATCAAAGCGGGATTTGAAGCACAGAACATTATCATTCTGCGCCTCGACAATAGTAGAAAGCCACAAGACTACCAAGCATAAACGTCAAAACAGATATACCAAATGGTAACCACAGCCTATAAGGTTCCAAACTTACTCCCCCATCTAGAAGCTTTTGATGTTTTTGTCGCAACCGAATTTATAACATCAGCCGACGAGTATTGCACGCGATTAATGAGGAATCTCCGGAATGTCAACAATGCGACAGAGTCTTTATCGCCGCATTCTGCAACAGCAGTCAAATATAAATAAACGGACGAACCAGCGGCAGTGATTTTTGTATAACGAACAAAGCACATAAAATGGCCAAATCTATGGAGGGAAAACCAAGGCGGTCAATATTTCCCAGTTCACGTCGCTCAATCATAGCTCAACCATATGACACAACATGAAGGGTTTCAGCAGGAACCAGAAACTTAACAGCCGAAAGTTATCAATATATATTACAGACGAACCTTCTCACTTGAATCTAGTCACAGCAGCAGCAAAAAGCAATGGCAAGAAGAACCAAAATCGGTGTAAAAGATGGCAGAAAGACCACGATTCAAATAATTGTAACAAACATCTTGAAAACGACACTGGCCAAGATTTGGATGACCAATACACATTATGCAGGCATGACTATGCCAACAAGGACTACCATAAGCAGCATCTAGAGCGAGTCTCCCAGCGCTGGTCAGAAATGGAAGAAGAGAAGGGGTGTGATTACGGAAAAGCAGCATACTTGTTGAGTTATAATTTCGATACATCTGACAAAGATGAAAAAAGACAGTTTCTACTCAGAAGCAGCAAAAAAAAAAAATATATATATATATATATATATATATATATGGAGAGAAAATAAATAAAATACACCAAGAGATTTGATCAAGGAGAATGGTTCGAACCAAATGGAATCTGTTAGTAACAAAGGGGTTGAAATGTTTGGTGAAGGAGATGATATCGTTAAAAAAATAAATCATGACGAGACATTTTGCGGGCAGAGGTAGGGAGGAAAGTGCATGTAATACAGACAGAAATAGAAAATGCACATTTTTCATCCTACTACGAGTTCCATATGGCGTTAGGACATCCAGGATTAACTACTGTAAAAAAATACTTCTAAACTGTTTGATCTTCACTCAACCCTACCCTCACCACCTCCAAACTTTCATTGCCTTACTTGCGAATTATCAAAGTCTAAACATTTAGTACCTACGAAATTCCATGATAAAATAACTAAGCCACTTGAACTTATCCACTCAGGTCTTTAGAGAAAAACTCTCCAAAAAAAGATTCCCAAAATATCCATCTAATTCATCTTCGAAAATTCCTAACAACACATTCAGTGTCGTAGACCTTATCTGGTTAAGTCAAGGGCTTGCACAAAGAATTTCAATGTCAGTTTAAATGATATCTGATGGAAATACTAAACGCTTCTTATGATCCAATATCAAACGTGCCTACCATTGGCCGCGCATATCATTAATCTAGAGTATTCGCAATCAATTTTCTTTCTCCCATTAGAGACTCTTTCAAGTGAATTCATATCGCTTTCTTATACTTTCTGGGAATAGGGGAAATTTCGAAGCGGCAATCCGACATATATAGCCCCTGTTAGAAATAAGATATTGTAGCTAACCGATAATTGGTTTAGATTACCACTGCGCCACTACGCCACAACGCCTCGTTACTACTAAATATGAGAAATAATTCTGGCGATTGCTCGCCAAGACACTATAGAAAGTCCACAGCCTAGACCCAAGCAAAGACATATTACTACGTCTCTAAGACCAGAACCCAGAATCCGATCAAGATCTGAGCAGTTCTCACCACCGAAGTGAACATGTGAAGTAAGTGTAAGAATCAAAACGAGCAGATGGTCTAGATCTCACCTAGTTGTAAACATGCTGTACATTCCCTGATAGACAACACATTTTTTGCATATCTTATACATACATCTGTCTTAAGCATCTAGAATATATATATTCCTTAACATAATTATTTCTGCCTCTTATCTTTTATCTTATTATTCTAATATTATCTCTCATTATATAACATATTGTATTCTTAATTCATTCTTATAAGAGAATTACTACCAACTAAAAATTAACTCATTTTCATCCAAGATTCTTCAATCAAGCAAATACTTACGTTCTGACAACCCCTCTTCTTCATTTCCTGTTCGATGATTTATTCACTCAAACCCAGGTGCAGGAAGACTAGATTAGAAATATTTGACGGCTTTCTTAAGAAGAAAGTATGAAATTTTCTATCTCATCAGTTTGTGCACTGCTATGTATATATTCCCGCCAACTGGACTTTTTGAGGGTGGGCTTAGTAAAGTCCATAGCATAGTATATCGAATTTGTCTATGAGTGACATCGAGCCGTTTTACAATAATGCTAAATCTTGTGATTTGAATCAAAACCAATAGCCATGCATGACTTTCATTTGAGTTTTGTATTATATCACTCTCCCTAACGCAATAATCTCTATCTGATTTAAAAGAGATTTTGTAAATGAGGAATTGCCATATCCTATAGCCACGGTAGAAATTGTAGGTGGAGCCACTAGTAGGGGTACGAGCGAGAATATCATAACCCAATAAGGAATGATCTGTTACCAAATAGAGTTTATTCCCCGTATTTATGAAATTTCTTGGCAAAAAATGTATGGAAAATTCATCCGACAGAGAAATTGTAGGTGGGTCATTTCTTCTTATTTGAGCATAACTTATACATGATCAGCTGCATAAAACCTTATGCAATCATACTTTCAAAATTTACAACTTGAAAATTGAAGGGAAGATCTAAACAATAATTTACAGATAGGATCAACAAAAGCCGATAAAAACCTCAGTCCTCAGTACTTTGTCGGGCCCTCATCAGCATCTATAATCGCCTTATATCTAAACAGCATAGTCTCAATATGTTTGACAAAGTATTCAGATGACACAGAGTCCCACGCTTCCTTCACAACCAGTCGAAGTCTATCTCGAGATCGTTTTTTTCCGCTACCTAGACTTGGATAGATGAGCCGAATGTAATCTTCCATGCTATCCCAACTAGCCTCTCTCGGATTAAGGTCTGGGAAGTTAGGAGGCCAAGGAATTGGGGTATTGACTCTACCCCCCATCTCTTCCATCGTCCTGGCTCCTGTTATGGGCTGTGCCCGTACCTATGGGGCTGGGGTGTCGTAATTGACCCAGCCTCCTAAAATTGAGGCCATTAAGTGACTGAGAAAGGTGAAATCACTGGTAGTGCTAGATTGTATATTTAAAGTACTATTCCCCCTCATTAGAGTCTTATAGAAATACATAAACTTATTTTGGTAATTGTTTATGTGCGGTGTCCACAATACTCTTAGACCTTAACAGCTCCTACGTGAGGAGGAGCGTTGTCCTGCATCACGGAGAGCCAGGGCCGCATAAAGACCCTCCCATCAACAAGAGGCACTATTCTCTGATGGTATTTTTCAGAATCAATAGAGCCTCATTCTTTCTCCCAAGATAGGCAGGGACTTTTTTCCAGACCTGCAAAACGACCTCAGAATAAACAGCTGATACTACTCCTAATCCTTTCACCTACACAATTGATATCGTATTCTTCATCAGTCTAAGGTAAAATTTAAATACAAGGGCAAAATAAACATTATTGAGCAAAATATTCGCCTCTCTAGAGATCTATTCACTTGAATGCTCATGATTCTTCACCCAAGTTTTGTCGGTTCGAAGTATGGACACCCAGTCCTTCGCAGTCCATAAACGTGGGCTTCAGCCTATTTTTGGCGAACCCTCTTGGTCTGTTCGGATACCGGAGGTTTCTTGTGTACAGGGTGGCGCCGATAACCTCTCTTCCGAAGCTCAGTCTGAATAACCCTCTCACTGACACCTAAATGTCTAAAGGGACCAGCGGCGAGTTCGAAATATGTCAGTCTTCGATTTATTGAAGATGACTTCACAAAATTCTCTTTCTCGTCGACATCTTCGGAAGATAAAATCAGCGAACGACCTTTTAATTTTTTTGTTATGACGTTGCCGCGGCGCAATGTGTTGCCAACTTAACGCAAAGATAACTTTAATTGATTAGAAATTTTCTAGTTTTTTTTTTAACAAGTAAATGTGCGACGATAAGGATAAGTCAACGAAAGTTATGAAATTGTATGGAAAATTAATTGTGTATATTTTTGCCTAAAGATTCAGGCTTAGAATATTATTAGAGTTTACTAGCTCTGCACTAGCAGGCTATGATCCTTGAAGCGAATAATGTTCCCACCTAGACCCATCTACAATTTCTACCGTGACCATTGGGTAGGGTAGTATCAAGATCAAGAGTGGCATGTGACGGCTAGCCAGTCGATGAGAACCTCTAGAATGCGAGAATGCGTTAGTCAGTGCATGCAAAATTGTGCACATAACAAGGATAGGCTTCTGCACATCTTTATCGACTACCAGGGATTCTTATTTTTAGAAATACACAAATGGACGATTTTGAAATCGAAAGTGCTCGATAGAACGATTAATTAATCAAGTGCAATTAAGTCCTAGTGCCTACTATCCGTCCTACCCTATGTCGGCCAACGTGCATTAGTTCCATTATTTTGGTTAGTTTGTCTTAGATCATCAAACCAATAGAAATCCACAAAAACATGCTATATGAATTTCAGAAGGTAATTTTATAAAATATCTAATTCATTAATGCTTTACCCGATTGGGAATCGACCCATGTGACTTCCCAATTCGAACTTGAAAATCTGAGCTGAATCTCGTCCTGACCCCTCGTCGGCCAGCGCTTTACCCAATTGAGAATAAATGCATGTTACTTTCCTATTTGATTCTGAACTGGCTTCAGGAGCGTTTCATTCACTGGCACTTAGATGTACTGTTTAATGTTTGAAAAATATTTTTTCTATGTAGAGAAAGAGACAGAGTGAGAGAGGGGAAGATATTCGAACTGTCACGTCTCGTTTAGATAAGAAAGAATTGCATTAAACCTTTTCAAATTTCTATTTAAATTTATGTAAAAAAAATTGTTATTAAAACTAGCTGTCAACTTGCAGAAGACTTCCTATAGATTGTTTGAATGCTTATTCAGGATAAGTCAATTCATTTCTGGCAAGAACTTTTAAAAGTCAGTCATGTTTTTTAGTTGAGAGATTCGATAAGTTAAAAATGACAGTTGAGAAAAATAAATTTAACAAAGACTCACATTTAAAAATTAAAGTACTCTAAAATTTTAGCATGTTGATAACATAAAAAAAAAACGATACGATATTGAGAATAAGGAAGTAGCAATCATTGAAAAAATAGCTGGTTGGTTTGTATTTGATGGTATCAATATAATGTTAGGATTGTTAAATTTTGTGATATTGTTCTTGGAAATTTAAGGCGCTGGTCGGCGAGTGTTAGGACGAGATTCAGCTCAGATTTTCAAGTTCGAATTGGGAAGTTGCATGAGTCGATTCCCAATTGGGTAAAGCGCTAAAGGATGGAGAACACGTATTACTAGGGAATTTCAGTAGCTGGATCTATATAACCACCCCTTTTGATCCTAAAATATTCTTTAAATGTGGAGAGCGTAGTTCAAATTAGGCTAGTAACAAAATCTAATGCACGTTGGCCGACATAGGGTAGGACGGATAGTAGGTACTTGGACTTATACCTTTCAGATGAGAAGTGGATAGAATATTCTGGATAAGTAATGTGGGTATCCTATTCTCTATAAACAAGATAATCATGGATATCTTCACTAAGAAATACTTAGTTAGGTCCATCAGACCTATCCTCTTACAGTTTGATAATAATAATCATTTTTAACATAAATGCTCATCGCTTTAGAATCAAACCGTGACACACACAACAAATAGCTCAGACGGCAGTAGCATGAGCGCAGCTAGCACAAGAAGAGACTATTAACTGATATAGATCACCGGCTCCCTAATTTAAAGTGGGCGATAGAGAAAGGTTAAACATGCGTCATATTAAAAAAGACCGTCCATGTAAAAAATTTGATTAGATTGATGAAAAGAAAACTGTGACGGAGGTTGAATATAGTCATTTATACCACTTGAATGCACGGAGAGGATTCACAACGTATTTCATATATAGCTACTTAGACCAGTACCAAGCGATATCTTACTATCATAAATTCAGGCAGATCACCAATCAACAGGCATAATCGGCGAAAATGGAGGAGAAGAATGGAGAATTGAAGTAACTCTTGACGCAAGACTCGCAGGCCGTAGTTGAAGATGTCAAAAAGAAGCTCTTGGAGGATGCTCGGGATATCAAGTGCCTACATGGAAACCATTTGAAAGCGCGCAAGACAGAGCAGCGATGAAGAGGTTTTGAAACACAGAATATTTCTGCTACTGATATTATTGATGAGTATGTCATCATGGATAACCCCTACTCATTATCAAAAAAAGAGGAGGGGTAATGTTACAGGGCGTAGGCCTTTATTGAAGTTTCTAAGGCTGCACCTTGAGCTTGAGGATATATCTTGGACTTACACTATCACTATAGTATTTCTGAATTTTCATAATCTTCATTATTTCTGTTATTTTATTGTGAAGGTTGAGATTTTGTGAGGGGAGTGTCGAGTTTACGTCCTTACAGATAGTCTTTTGAAGGCCGGGAATATCAACATGACTGGTAAGTTAAGTATACAGTATTAGTCTTTATATCAAAAAATGCTCGTTTGAAAACAAACTTGACAAAACTTCTTGATATCTTTAGTTCTAACCCTGACATGGAGATACTTGATCGGTTCTTCTGAAAGCGCGCTATAAGCTGAAACGGACCGCCTATCAATCTGGGAGCAGGTTCTCTTTCTCCTTATGATGACTCGCTACCCTTGATATATAAGTGCCACATCTGTCGCATTCGATTACAATCTTTATTTTGTCTGAGTGAAGCTTAGAAACCATATGTCCCTGATCATATTCAAAATCACGAACAGCTTTCATCAGGGCAGTCGCATTGGGATAGGTCGAATCAGGTAGAGGCAACATGTTAATTACAAAATTGGTCATAGTGCTAGTTAGGTCTTATGAAAGAATTAAGGCTGTAATATAAATCTATGAGAATTAAGATGAAACGAAATATTCAAAATTGAAGGTATTACATTAAATATCTTAAGTTGCTAGTTAGAAATGTATGTTAGTATATGTGCTTAGATGTTAAGTTGGCGAGGATTTCAGCAATAACAAAACCAATAATAATGTTAGTAAATAGGAGTAAGTTAGAAAAATGTGTCCAGAGTGGCTGTAGTGACTACTATCCTAATGAGGTTACATCCCTTATTTGATGATCCATAGAATTGATAATTTCAC
Source organism: Oidium heveae (assembly GCA_003957845.1). Classification (NCBI taxonomy): domain Eukaryota; kingdom Fungi; phylum Ascomycota; class Leotiomycetes; order Helotiales; family Erysiphaceae; genus Oidium; species Oidium heveae. The sequence goes on from QVIK01000484.1 coordinate 24,937, forward strand.
TGCTTAGTGGATTTAGAAGACCAGGGATATGGCTTAATTGAAACCGACATGGAGTGAATTTTAAATTTCCCTATGGTTGTTAGTTTAACGCTAGTAGTGAGTTAAATCAAGCTCCAATAACCGAGAGAAATAAAACTGGGTCCCAATTTAATCTGTAAATAGTCCTGTTCACCAAGTCCAGACCAGATAAAATATATGTTCACCGCCTAACAAATAGTTACCGACATATGGTATCGAGGAGTAGAAGAGGTACTTGTGTATCGTGAAGCACTAGCCTGCAATAATTTTGGCATAACTGATAAGAATCCTAACCAAATCAGCTCGCCTTGACATGACAGAAATTTCTTAGCTATAGGAAACTTGGCGAACCATAACTGGCTCACAACTTGCTCGTAACTTTCGATAGAGTTTATCTTTTCAAAAACTTATAAATTTACTGAACTGCACAGCGTGCCCCCTGCCTTTGTTGTTATGGCGTTATATATAAGAAACAGTCGAATACGAAAACGAAGTAAAAATTACACATCGTCTCCTATAGGTTCAGCAAATGAAAAAGCTACAAAGCTTCGGCTAAAAAAATAGCAGGGGGTATCAGCAAAATAGGGTGTGCGAATTAAGATAAAATCATGAAGTTAGTCATGTTGAGGAGCTCACCGCAAGCAGATCCTTACTTTAATATCGACATTAGTTTTTTAGGAACTTACAAGCTGTATTATTAGAGCTAGGCTAATTAGGGAATAGTAACTCTATTATAAGATCCACATTTTTCAATTTTGATTGGCCAAGGTTTTGCTTGACCTAATGATCAAAACATCTTCCAGCCCAAATAAAAACGACTGTGATGAGTTTGCCAGGATCATTGCTCAATAGTAGCCACCTTTGAAGCCCCGCCCTTATGTGTTTTGCTCTGAATGACGATGTTACTACGCTATTTATCCGATCTAAATCGATAAAAGATTATCGTATTAACCCATCAAAGAATAACGTTAAATTCGAGGCTTCCTTTAGTTAGTTCTGGTCGACTAAAGATATATTGATAATCCCATAGCGGGCTGGTCAATTGATAAACTTTATAATCCCAAGAAATCCACCATAAATTAAATACGAGAATCATAAAGTCATGTTCTATTAGGAAACTTCGCTTCCAACAACATCATGTATTGACTATATGCGCCAAGGAATGAATCGATTGATAACTATCGTCCCTGGTAACTCCTAGTATAGTAAACTGAGCCTGGTATTAGAGCCTTCGATATACATTCGTCAGGACATATAATATGGCAGAACAGCTCCATTTATAAAGGGCATAATATCGTATGTTAGATTTGCAGTATTATTCGGCTAACAATACCAAGAGACAGTTAGCAACACTTCAATTGAACTTCGATCGCTGCTCTCTGGATATATATTTACTATGCCAAAATCAGTATTTTGGAAAGTTAAAGATGGATCTAAGAATAGCTCTAACCAAGAGAATTATCTACGTTCAGTTTCACTATCCGAGAAGTTACCTGGAAAACCATCACCTCAAATAAAATTACAGTCATCTATGGTTCCGTATGATAGTATCTTTGCTAATAGCAAGGGTCCTGAGTATTTTAACTCCCTCAAGATCCCCTCTCATGAGCAAATTCAGCATATAAGTGATATTCAGGAGCGTAAGGAACTGGAAATTATGAAGAAAATTTCAGACAATAATTCAAAACCACGTAATCAACCTCCAAGGAGCTTTTCAGAGGGCTCTCTTGATGAGAAAACGCTTTCTGAGGATCGACTATCTCTTGGTTTATCAATGAGCCCGACGGATCGTTGGGTAGAAGCTGTCAGGGAATTATGCTACAGAAAATTGACTTGGCCTTATGAAAGCAAGAATACGAATCTGATACTCGGTAAAGAGAATAATAATTTAAATGACTCTACCTATCGAAATGAAAAAAGTAGTTGCAGAGCTAGGCGTAATTGGAAAAAAGTTGGATTAATAGCGCGGAGAGCTGGGAGAGACGAAGACCCTGTCTCAGAAGCTGTGATTAATAACAAGTCAGAGAAAGAAAGCATTCATCTATGTATTACCAGGCAATCTACGAAAGATAAACTCCGAAGAAAAGCAAAGTTATTAGATCTTCAATACTTTCTTGAAATGGTTGATCCTAAGCACCGCTATGGTCCTAACCTTCGGATATACCACGAGCAGTGGAAAAAAGTCGATTCTCTAGACAACTTCTTCTTATGGCTAGATTTTGGTGAGGGGCTGCATATTAGTTGTCAAGCTTGTCCGCGCGAGCGTCTCGAGCGCGAACAGGTGCGATACCTTAGCAAAGAAGAGCGTAGTAATTATCTCGTGGCTTTAGATCGTGATGGACGACTTTGTTGGGCCAAAAATGGAACTCCTGTCGACACATCCTTGATGGTTACTGATACCTTAAATGAAACAGTTCCAGCTATAGATTATACAACAAGACCCCCCGCTATCTCCGTAGAGCTTGCACATGACTTATTAAAGTATGATGAAAAAAAGAATCTCTGTATGAATTCGTCCTCGTTCATCTCAAGTTTACAAAAGTACTTAAATAAGTATAAAAAAAATGGGAAATACAGTAATACCACTGCTTATGCAACTACTAAACTCAATCGTACATCTAACGCAAAAATTATTCGACAAATTAGTGTGGCAACGATTATAGATCGAATTTTGCGCGGGAGTGTAAAGAAAAATACTTGGATTTTTGTAGCAGATACTAATTTTCGCATATATATAGGAATGAAACAGAGTGGTATCTTCCAGCACAGTAGCTTTTTACATGGAAGCCGGGTTAGTGCTGCGGGATCAATTAAAGTGATAGATGGGAAATTATGTGAATTAAGCCCTCTAAGCGGACATTACCGGACTCCAGGTAAGTTCGCTAAGGCTTCAGAAAGGGGAAATTTTCTCCGGGTAAAATTTGAAGGCAAATCTAACTAAAATTTCAGTTACAAATTTCCGCGACTTTATGCGTACTCTTAAAGAAGCTGGTGTTGATACATCTCAAACTTCTATTTCTCGTTCCTACTTCATACTTATCGGTCTTGAGACTTATTTTAAAGCACGTCGTGTATCGAAGAAGTATATTGATAATTTGAAAAAAGACATAATCAAACCTCCCAAATCTCAAGGCCCCACGCAAAGCATAAAAAAGCGCCACAATATCAAGAGCTAAGTGCTAAAATAAATCGGAAATAAAGAAATTTTGGTATATAATACGACAGAAAAGTCACTCGTTTTCCAAAAGTCAACATAATGTCTTATCGATATGGTTATTCATGTAATCATCGGGCTCTCAAAGAAAATTGATCATTTAATCACTTTGAACTCGATCCGATTATCTTGTTACTTTAACTGATACAGAAATTAATTTGTGGAAACAAATTAAATTTCGAATTATTAGTCATATCTGGTCAGACTTACTGCAGAATACAGCTTCGTGACCAAGCAGGCTCATATATGCTCAAAAATTGACGTTAAATTTGAGTATTGATTAGCGAGGCAACAAAAATAATCGTCAGTGAATAAAACATATTAATCTTGAAGCTTTTCTAGATTATGCAATATTCACCAAATATTGAAAACCTTCATCATGGAGAATTCTTTAAGATTTATTTGCCCAATCCAAAGGGGGCAATTAAGTCTCGATAATAATTCAAGAGAAAGGTGTAATAATTATTGATATTTTGAGATAAAAGGAATTAGGAATGATGGATACCGTGAGAGAGAAGTGGCGAAATTTAACCACCAGCTTTGATCTATACGTGCGGGAAAATTTTAATCAACGAACTGTAAAGAGTTTTAATTGTTAAATATAATACTATGCTTCATAATGTATGATCATTAACTTAATAACTAATGTTATAAAAATAAATACTATAACAAGACGGAATCGCCTGGAAATTCGTAGTTTGTTTATATGTTGCGTTCATTTGCTGAAATTGCTATTACCATTAACCCTCAGAAAAGGTTTCCTCAGCGTAAAGTTATTCATTATTGGACCCTGACACAGTTCACAAGATTGACTGAAGTAACTTGTAACTAGAAATTTCTTTGAACAGAAATTTTTTGAATATTCAAATATTCGATGTAAGTACCAGCTATCGTTGAGTATAGGCTATGTTGAGCGTGAGAGCTTGCTCTTTAGTTTGATTTTTAGATGTTAATGACCACACATGTTCTAATCAGATAATATTTGAAATCAGTTACGAAGAATTTTTGCCAGCCTAGTGAGCCCGCAATGTGCCATGTTAGAAAAAGCAAAATATCAGACAGTGTGTGTGAAGTGGAGTCGGAATAATTTATATGGAACGTAATTGAGATTTCGGTTAAACCTGGTATCTTGGTCTGGAGAAACGCGCAGTAGAAGATCCTAATACTTTAGATGAACACAAAGTCAATGTAACTTCTCAAATCAGCCTACGTAGGAGAACCGGCAGTGAAACATTGAAATATTTATGTTAGAGCGCTTGGAGCCAGTCTTTTGTTTGAACTTTGAAGTGAAAAGAGTGGACTATGATGGCCTTTTTATCTTGCAGCAAAGTTTCAACTTGTTTTCAATCTCCATCCAGTCTCAATACAAGACGTATTGAAACTGGAAGGCCTCATTAAGAGGGTCTCATTTAAATGCCTGCGAAAGCGGAGTGATTGAATTGAATGCTGCTAACACTATTTTCATAGATATGAAGCTATTTTGGTCCTGACATAATATTACTTAATAAGAGGTAGAGAAGATTTTGTTTGACAAAAGGAATTTTAATTTTCAATGAGTTGATGGTTCTACTAATACAATAATTGAATGGTTGAAAAATTGTAATAATTTAACATGAAGGAGTTAGAATTTAAATAAATGTAGCTATGTTAGCTCTAGCCAAAAATGGAATAGCGTTATAAAACTGACCATAACTCGGTATCTTCAACCAACTCTTATCTCGTCCGGTAAGCAGTTCCGTCAAGTAATCATATCATCACAATGGTAGCTAAAAAAAAACGTAATCATCCTGATATCGAAGAGCTACTCGCCCGACCATGGTGCTACTATTGTGAGTACACAAATGACGTTGCTCTGAGCATACTGACTAAATTCTATCGAAGGTGAGCGTGATTTCGATGACTTAAAGATTCTGATTTCCCATCAGAAAGCTAAACACTTCAAATGTGAGCGATGTGGTCGCCGATTAAATACTGCCGGAGGTCTGTTTTCCAAGTCATAAAATTCTGAAGCGGTTACCTGATTATTTTGAAGGGCTAGCAGTGCACATGAACCAGGTCCACAAAGAGACTCTGACAAATGTTGATAATTCATTACCAAATAGGCAAGGCCTTGAAGTTGAAATCTTTGGCATGGAAGGTATTCCGGAAGATATTGTCCAGGCTCATCAACAGCGCATTATTGCGGTATACTACCAGGCTGAAGCAGAACGTCGGGCTGTCACAGGCAATCCTGGTCCTGGTGTCTCTTCAAATTCGGGACAGCCTAAAAAGCCCAAATTTGAATCACCTGCTGAGTTAAAAAAGAGACTTGCAGAGCATAAAGCGCGAAAATCTGAACAGGTTGCAACGGGTGCTTGTAGCAATATCAGTAACCCGCCCGTTGGCTCAGAACAAAACAATCTCATAGGACGAAGTCCCAATACTTTTGTTGGTATTTACAATCTCATTATCAATAGTGCTAACTTTCTTCAGAATGCCCCAGCTCTCGCACAACCACAAGCAAGTAGTAATGGATCACAAGGTGCGAGTTACGCATCATTCTCGCAAGAGCCATACACTCAACCTGCAGTAGCTTATCAACAGCCATTTTCTCAACAGAATCCATTTCCTGGGCCACCTGGCACTCCGTATCAACCACAATATTCGCCACCACAACAGTATGCTGGTTTACAGTCTTTCACCTCTAGCTTTTCCCCCGGGCAAAGCTTTGCCTCTGTACCACAATTTGGAGCTGGCTCACCACCGCCGCCATCTAACCAGGTCAATGGCTATCAACAGACTCCAATACAAGCACTTCCCCCACACAGCGGGCTTCCAAATCGTCCCCCAAGTCTCCCACCTGCACCTGGACTTCCACAACGGCCCAGCTTTGGTGCTCCTGTAGTACCATCATATCAAATGCAACAACTACACCAAGGACCACATCAAGGTGGCTGGGTAGGAAATGGCTTGAAAGGTCATGAACAAAAATCAACTATGTCTTCAGCTTATCTTCTCCCTCAAGGCTACATTGGGGATCATTCGGCAAATACAATTACGGCTATAGACCACAATTCAGGTCCTGTACGAGAAACAGATGATATTGATGAGATCATTAGAATGGCGGAGGCTGGTATTAAGCCTCAAAAAATAATAGAGGGCGTACATAGCAAACCAGTTTCAAATTTTCCTGGCCCTACACAACCTCAAGTCCCCAAGAAAATTGACACTACTAAAGATAAGACCGAAAAAGATGAGAAGAAGTCGAAAAAAGAAAAACCTATTAAGATGATATACACTAATAATCTACTAAGTCCTGAAGAGAAAATGGTAATGATGCCTAGGTATGCATTCATTCCAGATGGAAAATCTGAACCAAAACCTGTGGATACTGTCGAGGTATCCGGTGATGCCAGTATGACAGAAGCATAGGCAAGATTCTTTAAAATTTTTGAGTGCTAGGCAATACCCTCTAATAACTTTGTACTGAGCTACTAACCCGAATTACTGTTACCGAGAATGCATGGTCACCGAAACCACGTCACTTACAAGATTAGGCAATATCTAAGAATTATCGATAAAGTACAACAATTAGAGCTAAGTCACTGACCGACTATTACTTGTCTTATCTGTTACTTAGCAAGCAGGCTTTCCTTACTTTGAATGACGGAATTGGCAATAGTGTAGGATATGTATTTAATTGGTAAGTCTGATCTGAGCAAATCAGGACTAATAGGGCAGCCGGACTCCAAATCCATAAGCAGAAACTCCTGCAGACTGAGTGTTATTATTGGTTCAGACTCTTGTAAGTACAAAAAAGGTTAGCAAATTTCGTTAAACTACATTAAGCATCGGACTTCATCACAGATGGGAAAATATGGATAACGCTTTGCTCAAGAACAATCATACTTTATGGCTCGAGGTTTTTTGTTAATCAATAAATTGGCCTTCATTAAGTTTGTGTTACAATTCTTACTTCAAAGGTTACTTAATAAAATCCATTTAGGATAAAATTGCTACGATATTACCTCTGAAAATTCGCCATATACAGTGTTTTCTGGACTTCAAGTCTCTTGGTAATGGCAATATTCTTCTCCCGGTATGGCACAATTTCTTTTCCATAAAAAATAACATTTCTATATCATTAGACTCATACCCTTATTTCAGGAGGAAACCATTATCATAAATATGAGGACCTCAGAATTTCTTCAAGCCATTTATAAAGCCACAACAGCTATTTAGGTAGTTCAAATAGCTCTGCATATATCTTGGAGGATGCTTATCCCTGGAATCTGGAAAATTTCGGGGTATCTTTTAGCAAAAAGAACTGCTAAAGTATCTAGCCCACCCAGTCTGTGATATTCCACTCTTTTCACTCTTTAAAGCTCATGTGATTTCACTAAATTCTGGGTTGATTACAGAAAAAGACTTCAAGGGATTCCTACTAAAGTCAGTCCTTGGAAACGATTTCATTAAAGCATGTCTCTTATGAAACTTCCTTGAGTGTTTCCTGTTGATTCAATAACAAATTAAATATTCATTAAACGACGGCTATTTTCCTTACTTAGGTTATTTACCAAAAAGCTTTGGCATCTGTTTTAGTTTATTGTAATTAAAAATGCCTCAAAATTCCTACGATTTAACCAAGGGAATCGGTATTTGTTCTAAACCCCCTCCTGAATATAATTATGACTGGTATAGCCTGGCATATTTGAGAATGCTCTTGCGATATATATGTCAACTGCATTATTGACATGCCAGTCCCCTGTAAATCCTTGCTTAGTGCCTCCAAAGGGGATGGGATGCAGAGACTTTTCTCACCCTGTCATAGTTGACATGGCAACCAGGTCGTATTTATTATTATTTTAATTATTTTGACTTTGGAGCAATTTTCACAGACAGAGAGAAATTTGTATCCTTTAACGTCAGCAAATTTTAAAATCGCGTCTTAGGGACTCTTTGACCTGGCTGACCTAGAATATTATGCCAGTTGTGATAAATAGGATGTTGTTGAGCTTGTTTAAAAGTTATATCATTTGGATTGTACATAAGTCTATCATTTATACGACGGAAGACAGCATCGATTGTGCCATCTTGGCGCAAAAGATCAATGTTAGCTTTACTTGGTGGCCAATGAATTGAGAACCCTTGATTTTCAAGCTGTGCTGATGAAAGAATACCATTATATTTTGTCCTGGCATCTTGTTGTAAAAAGTAAGAGCTTACGTTGCGCAGGTTATATTGGCTTGAAGCTTTTGGAATAAACAATTAAGCTGCTTTATAATTGTACACTGAATGCTTGTATTTGAGAACTACAAGGAATTGAGAGTCATGAAGAGCTGGTGCCTCTATATACACAAATGAGCTGGTAGTACTAATCCTAACAATGTCAGGTTTGACTCACAAAAGGTTCTAATAACCTATCTTCACTAAACATAACTTCTAAACACTTTCTATTCAGTACTCTTATCACTTCTTGTCATGGCTGATGGACTTGACTAGATTATTCCATCGCTATAAGGTATCCTAATCATTACTACCAACCCTTGTCTCTTGGTTTCGGCTAATCCACAACTGAACACTTCCCCTGATGGTTTGTTCTCTCTCTTGTGACGATACAGCGTGTTGTGTGGCTTATGCATTGTCATAAGCCACTTGATATATACACAGACCAGCTTGTCACGTTGGTATCTATGTAAATAGTTGCCGTTGTTTACTTTCTCTCTTTAGATAGATTTGAATTCTATATATTGCACTGGGTGAATTGTAGCTTTGTCTTTCTGTCCCGCTGCATCGTGACATCATTCAAAACTATATCAACATAATTTACAAAATAATATAAATTTTTTTATTTTTCGTCAAACTTAACTTTTCTAGAAGATTTGGCCAGGTGTAGACACGTATCAATAAGACCTGTCAAAAAATTATGGCTCGGGATTCCGATAGATATAATGCATATCTTGAATCAGTTCGAAAGGAAGTTACTTTTGACATAAAAGATTTAGAAGAAACAATATGCTTGAATAAACGCGATTCTACGGCTCACGCTCGTCGACGCTCAAGATTCGGAGAAAATGTTTCCGTAGGACTGGAAGAACAAAACCTTTTTGGCGATATACCCCCAGAAAAATTTGAGGAGTGCAGGTACAACATAACTACAGAATTTCTTAATCCTGTGATCCAAAACGGTGTTATTGATCTGGCTACTAATTATGGCAATGACGCTAAAGGACCAGCTTTCCCGTTTCGACCCTTCACTGAAAATGGCAAGAAATTATGGCCAAACTCTGCCAAACTTATGGACCTGAATTTGTTTAAAAAAGGGTTAAATCAAAATCCGGAAGCTGTCTTTCAAGAATTCAAATTTCGGTCATTAGGTTTAATGGTACTTATGACTGAAATCTATAGTCTCCATGAAATAGCTCAGTGTCTTGATCACAACCAAACTTGTTTTTATAACATGTTAATGTCATTGAAATATAAACTCTCTTCGAACCAAAAAGACCCCGATTACTTAATGACAGGGCTAGTGATCCGTGAAAAAAAATGGTAGACCTTAAACAACAACTAGCTGAGACAAATCAGGTGGTCGCCGATCTTATGATTCGGGGACATAATCTTTCTGCCCCCATTCTAGAGAATTCTGGAACCCCCTCCACCGAGTATACTGAAAAGGGAACGAAAATTGAACGTTCTGCTAGAGTAAATGATCCGGACCTGTTCTTTGATGAAGTGGAAAAAGATAAATTAGATTTTGATGGATGGAAATTAGGCGTAGAGATCCGTCTGCGAGATAATGCCGATTGGTTCCCTACAACTGACCATTAAATCAACTACATTATGCGTCGGTTAGCCGGAAAGGCCTCAAGAGAAACTATACTGTTTCTTAAAATTAGTAATCCTGAACGCTTCACGTCAGCCACCAGTATGCTTGATCATCTAGAGGCCCAGTATGGTGATCCAGATAGAAAAAAAAAGTTGAAAATGAGTGGGATAAGTTGCGCATGATTGATCCAGAATCATATGGTAATAAAAAGGACGATGTATCTTACCATCGATTTCGAAACGCATTTTGTCGTCTAGCCGCAGAGCTGCAAAAGCTTCGATCGGAATGAGAATCAGCATTTGAGCGCCGTGTTTCTCCAATCTTTCAGGAGGCATTGGCCTTACAATTTTTAGATGAATATATTGACTTTGATATTATTTCTAAGCTGGCTGCTAAGCTTAATTTTACCTTTGCTTCTGCCAATGCCGAATTACAGGCCAGACGTGAAGCAAATAAGGCTTTAAGTAATGTTACCAACAGTCGAAATGGATTAGGCCATAATCTAAGCCAAGGTGGTAAAAAACGAACCCGCCGGATTCACTAAGACAGTCTGCTCCTTGAGAGCAATTTCATAAGGCTATGAAAGAAGGTCTTTGTTTGACTTGCTTTAAAAAGGGTCATAAGTCAAGTGATTGTGTGGACTCCAAATCTCAGACGCGGAATGAACTACAAAGAAATGAACGTATAAATAGCCTGTATCAAAAAATGTTCCCAGAAAATAGATTCATTGAAGGTTTAGAATCGAATAATAATGCCCTCGATGAGTATCAATGCTCTGACCCAAAAAACTGATTTCCCTAGGGCAAGTTGACTTCCTCCTAGGGAACTGTATTAGAGAAGAGAGTTTAGTTTGTGAGGTTAATGATAAAGAATTTTTGATGGACCGACTAGGCGGAGAGTCGTGGACTGTTACATGTATTTTTGCATGCAATGGACTTTCATTAACAACTTCTAATGCTCTTCCTGATACAGGAGCAAGTGGCTATCTTTTCATTAGCCGAGATATGGCTAAAAAAGGTTTGAAATATTTAAGACCGCAACGCGTGACAAAGTTGTTACCCTCCCCCGTAGCAGGCTTTGACGGTAAAGCTACATAACTAATTGATGTTGCCTTGGTTATGAACTTAAGAATTGATTGTTTAGAATTAAAAAATGTGCCATTTCTTGTGATTAACATGAAACACGACCTCATTTTAGGAAGAAAGTGGTTCGAGCAGCGCGGCGTTATAATCGATTGTCGTGAGAAAAAATTTTTGTACCGAAACTGGCCAATAGTGACTACATCTAGAGATATTCCTATGGATGAAAAAGGCCATAAATTGAGAAATCCAGAATATGATACTAATAAACAAGAAAATTTTCATGCCAAAACTCCGTTGAAAAATAACCAGACTCTTCCTCAGAGATATGACTCAACAGTAGTGCCTTGTCGTTCAAATAGGCTTTGTGACCGCATAGGAATTCCAGAAGATAGAGTAAAAATAAATACCAATCATAGCTTGAGATCTATTGATATTCAAGTTGTTGGTTCCACAGCCTTTCTTAAATCGATAAAAAATAGCAACACTCCTGTACATGTTACATGCCTCCTTGAACTTGATAGCTTAATTACTGAGTTTCAGTCTGGCAATGTTAAAAAACAACTTCCATTCGATGACACTGAACTACAACAAAAGATTCTCGATAAAGTTCCTCCAGAATATCACAATCTCCTAATAAGCTTTAGTAAATATAATTTGGATCGATTGCCTGAACATCGCTATATCGACCACCGCATAAATTTAAATGATGGAGCAAAGCCAGAGGATCTGGGATACTCTCCACTTTACAAAATGTCGTTAGAAGAGCTACAAGTCTGTCGTAAATATATCACCGAAAGTCTTAAAAAAGGGTTTATCGAAAGTAGCTCAGCCCCTTGGGCAGCACCAGTACTTCTTGTTCCTAAAGCAAATGGAGGAGTAAGATTCTGTGTCGATTACAGGAAGTTAAATACAGCTTCTAAACGTGATCAATACTCTTTACCACTCATTAAAGAGACCATATCTCAGATATCGGATGCCAAAATTTTTATAAAAATTGACATCAGGCAGGCGTTCTACAGAATACGATTAGCTAGATCCGAAGATGAAGAGCTCACAACCTTTCGGACAAGATATGGGGCCTTCAAATATAAAGTTATGCCATTTGGCCTGGCAAATGGACCATCTAAATTTCAGCGCTTTATCAACGATTTCTTACGAGATTATTTAGACAAATTTTGCCATGCATATATTGATGATATTTTAATTTATTCGGATTGCTTGGAAAATCATCGACAGCATGTCTCATAGGTTCTAGGAAAGTTGCGAGACTCAGGGTTGCAAGCGGACCTCGATAAATGTAAATTTCATGTTTCTAATAGCAAATATCTAGGCTTTATTATAGGAGTTGATGGGATATCTGTTGACCAAAATAAAATAGAAGCAATTATGAATTGGAAGAGTCCCACTAAACTTAAAGAGATCCAATCTTTCTTAGGATTTTGTAATTTCTATCGAGATTTTGTAAACGAATACAGCAGAATTGCAAAACCCTTGACTATTCTAAATCGTAAAGATGAATCATGGAGATGGGGTGCTGAACAGGAAGAAGCATTCCAAAAAATGAAATTAGCTTTATCAACGACGCCCGTTCTAAAACATTTCAATCATTCACTACCAACAAAACTAGAAACCGATGCATCTAATGGTGTGATTGCTGGTGTTCTTTCACAGCAGCATAGTGATGATAATTGGTACCCAACTGGTTTTTATTCAGAATCTCTGAAAGGGCGGAGCTTAACTACCCTATTCATGATAAAGAACTCCTTGCAATCATTCGAGCTTTAGAAACTTGGCGAGCAGAATTAGTCGGGCTCCNCATTCAGAATCTCTGAAAGGGCGGAGCTTAACTACCCTATTCATGATAAAGAACTCCTTGCAATCATTCGAGCTTTAGAAACTTGGCGAGCAGAATTAGTCGGGCTCCAATGAATTGATCCATTCATTATTGTGACCGACCATCGGCCGTTAGAACACTTTATGACTAAGAGGTTGCTGAATCAGAGACAAGCCAATTGGGCAAGCTTACTATCTCAATACAATTGTATCTTCACTTATCGTCCAGGATCTCAAAATATTGTAGATGATTCCCTATCAAGAAAAGCATCTAATATGCAGACCTTGAAAGACAGGCAAGCATATGAACGAACAATGTCAATTTTTAAAAACACACAACGCAAAAATGAATTTGCGCTCAGTCTTAATAATGTTTCGTCTCTGCCAAACAGTTGCTTATGTATTCTTGATACAGAGGATGAGGTGCCACTTCTATCTGGCGTAATATTAGCAGAAAAACTTTTAGAAATGAACCGTCATGATCCAGATTTTAGTGTATATAGAGAAAAGGCAGCAAAATTGAAACGAATTGGAGTTTCTTAAAGAATTACATATTATACAAAGGACGCCTAGTTGTCTCAGCCAAGGAAAATCTGCGCACAAAAATCATGAAAGATCTTCATACCCGTATATTGACACGTGATATATGCACAGACCAGCTTGTCACATTGGTATCTATGTAAATAGTTACTGTTGTTTACTTTCTCTCTTTAGATAGATTTGAATTCCATATATATTGCACGGGATGAATTGTAGCTTTGTCTCTCTATCCCGCTGTATCGTGACATCTCTAACCATCTACGTGCGGGTGGGAAATTAATAATGCAGCTGAAGAATTAATGCTCTGTTGGTACAGTTAGAACCTCACTTGAGCGCCGGGCTCATAACCTGTTGCAAAGCCTTAAGTCAATATAACTTGCGTAAGCTCTTATCTTTACAACACATATGTATAGCTCCGCTGAGGACTTCTATTTTATCATCAATTGACGGGAACATAGGTTTACCACAACCAGCATTTTTTACTTGGCTACTGCCAGCAGCACGGATATTGTGGATAGTATTGGAATATATGGAAAATTCAAGTTTACTGCCGGACACATGGAAATCTACAGCTGTATTTAACTGAAATGTTGAGTCATATTTTGTACTTTTCAGAGACAAGTCATTTTCGTCAGACATTGTCGGGATATTACTATATGTATTCCTTTAGCTTAGTTATGTTTACTTAGTAGTCGTAGGCCTATTGTAGTCGATGTGAGCCTGGTTGAT
>QVIK01000485.1:0-39107 GCA_003957845.1 Oidium heveae
GGCGTCATATGTCCTATTTAGGATTATGCAATATAGAGCTCGGCCCTGTATTTATAGACGTTAAATAGATAAACAAACAAACAAACAATCAGTCCAACCTCATCGCACAAATACACCACATCAATATTTATCATGGAAAACATTGGCATCACCAACTCTCTGTCTCGAACAGACGAATCTTACCCTCTGATGGAATCTGCCACTTCTCAATCTCTCTNCCCCCCTGTTGAGAGCCAAGATTCGAATATTTCTACCAAATTGTAAGCTGATGCTTTAACTTAATCCACTGCAACTACTGAGCTAAAATTAGAGAAATAAATAGCTCTACCCTAGAAGGGTTTTAGCCTTCTTCAGTCAATGATCGAAATCGTAGTCTTGGAACTACGAAAGAGTATCGAATCAAAATCAAAACTGCTTTGGATCTAGGTGTGCCGGTGACCAAAATTGCGGAGCAGTTTGGTTTCACTAAGCGGCAAGTAAATTATGTCCGTAGTCATGGTTTGGAGACTGGTAAAAAGAGGTGCGGGAGGAAACCAGCTGTGTCGGAGGAAAAGGCCCAGGAAATGGTGAGCTGGCTTCACAGTAACCCACAGTATCGCCCACGCTCNCGGTTTCTGATTTTGGGCCGAGTCTTCCTGCTGAACCACAACACATAGGTTGTTATTCCAATTCGTATGCAGAGTTTAATATCACATTCCTAAGTCAATAACTAATGAAATTCTAGTATGTACCAGCCTCATATGGCATATAATTCGAGTCCGATAGGGTGCAGTTTCCCCCCTGTTGAGAGCCAAGATTCGAATATTTCTACCAAATTGTAAGCTGATGCTTTAACTTAATCCACTGCAACTACTGAGCTAAAATTAGAGAAATAAATAGCTCTACCCTAGAAGGGTTTTAGCCTTCTTCAGTCAATGATCGAAATCGTAGTCTTGGAACTACGAAAGAGTATCGAATCAAAATCAAAACTGCTTTGGATCTAGGTGTGCCGGTGACCAAAATTGCGGAGCAGTTTGGTTTCACTAAGCGGCAAGTAAATTATGTCCGTAGTCATGGTTTGGAGACTGGTAAAAAGAGGTGCGGGAGGAAACCAGCTGTGTCGGAGGAAAAGGCCTAGGAAATGGTGAGCTGGCTTCACAGTAACCCACAGTATCGCCATGCTCCCTTCCGCATGATTTCTAATCTCGCCCCAGAATTTGATCTCAACCAATTCGGGAAGAAAGCGATTCGAACTGCGTTCAGATCACAAGGGTACGAACGAAGAGTATCGAAGAAAAAGGGATTCTCAGATAGGTCGGAACATAAGCAAAGACGTTTGGAGTTTGCACTGCGTGCTTTTTATTGGTCGCCTCAGAGACTTTCTGAGCAAATGTTTTCTGATGAAGTTTGGGCTCATGGAGGAGCAAACAGCCGAAGGTATGCTACGGTTCTTGAAGAGGGCGACAGGCAGGAAATACTTTTTGATCGATTTCGTCCCGAGTGTCTAACTCCCCAGTATGGGAAACATCCAGCTTGGATGTTTCATGGAATCATACACAACGGAAGGAAAGAATTAGGGACGTTTTGGGAAAAGGAGTATGGGACAATGAATTCAGCCGAGTACAATGCGTGCATTTTGTCACAGGTACAGAGGCTGGCTCAGTACGAGCGATCATAAGGAAGGGACACCTGGTTTCAACACGACAACGCATCGTGCCATCGATCTTGGCTTACTCAGGACAACTTACGTCGTCATGAGATTAAGACAATCGATCAGCCTCCCTACTTTCCAGACTTGAACTTGATTGAGCATGTCTGGGCCAAGATGAAGAGATACATTCAAGACCATTACTCTCTCACGGGTTACGATCCAAGGAGGGTAGGAAATGATGAACTTCGTCGGATTATACAGGAGGCCTTGGATGCAGTACCTGATGAATTTATTTCTGATTTGTATGCATCTTGGCGAGATCGTTGCAAGGCTGTAATTGATGCCAGAGGAGGCCCAACTAAGTACTAGGTTGTACCTCTGCTTGTCGTTCTTTTTTTATTATATATAGTCACAAATTCTGGGTTTCATTCTTTCAATATTTTCATATTATTTCGTTACCTTCTGACGTTTTAATTTTAATTATTCTTTATCTTTTATTTGTTTTTTCACATAATTATTATTTAATGTTTTCTGCTATCTATTCATCATTTGTTTCCAGTTATTATTTTACTTTATTTTTGTTTATATAGCATCATGCTCCCGTGTATATGAGAATCCTTTTTCCTGGATAGTTCTCGTCTATTTTCTCGTCTTTTTCGACCGGTTGCTAGTTCTGTATGCGTTACATGGCTACGAAGCATTAAATTGGAAAGGTTTTTTTTACGAGTGCTTTTCGAACATGGATCTCTAATTCACGAAATTAAATAAGAGTGTAATTTTCTATAAGATATTGAAACTTGCAAAATTTAATAAGAGAAATTTAAGTACACAAAGACGAATCTTTCATCTAATAATAAAATAAATAATTTATTTCAAGCTTTTTCACTTGATAATAGATTAAGAGAACATAATACCTCAATAGACAAATATAGATCCTAAACCTCGTAACTTGTGATTTAACTGAATTCTCTTATGCTTCTTAACTACACTTCGTGATATTGACTGCGCCAACTTTGAATCCAAATTAAGAATCTCATCTTAATATTTAAGCTGACGGTATTTCATCGGAGCTAAATAACATTGATCTAACACAGACTCCATCCTTCAAAGTGTTTTCGAGCCAGTATATCTACAATATTATGGTTGCTATTCACGGAAGTAAATTATATCTGATTAGGAAGTGATATGCATTTAATGGAAAACTGCAATAGATGAACATTGTATTGGTCAAAGAGGTAATTGTCGCGTTTTTTCCATGTATCTGAAGCTATTAGAAGTGACAGAAATCATGGACATTTTTTTTTCCACCAAGTAAACATTTTGCTCTGAAATCAAACATCGAAGATGTTGGACGTCACCTTGCATTGGATACGACTTTTAGCCTTGTCAAACTTCTTGTTAGGATCCAAAAAGTCTGCATTAGTTGTTGGATTTTTGATTGTTGAAAATCTTTCTTGCGTCAAAATAGCGTTTTTGACTTGTTGATCCTATGTACAATCCATGTCTAGCAAGACTTCCGGATGTGAAAGACGAAAGTTATGAAATAATCGTACATAAGCATGGTAGTTTTAGCGCAGAAATATCCCAGTAAAGGTCTAAAGGATCCCAGCTAGCGCATTTTTTAATCCTTGTTTTGAGGCCAAACTGCTTGCATATGTATATGCGAGTTACATTTTCCCAGGTTCGAGATAGTACCAACAAGAATTTTCTCATCTATCACCCACACTACACGCCTAATAAGGGATGGAAATGGGTTGAAAGTTTCACGCCTCACGTGACATTCAACGAAGACATCATGTTCGGCAGCATGCTAGATTCTGTGAATAAACAGAAGAGGAAGAGCTATTGGACTAATGAAAATAATATTTCCACTGATGAGAATACTGACTTCTCGGAGCCTCAGCATGAATTTCAAACTTCACAGTTTGAGGGGGAGAATAAAGTGGCTCCTGAGACACCGAAAATACCATCGGCAAATAGAAAGAATGCGGTCCCAATACCACCAGCAGTTGATCAAATTGATGATGTACCGCCACCTAGTGTGCCAAACATACCAACAGAAGTATGAAAAAATAACCGTAAGCAATCACAATATTTGAAAGACTAAATCGAAGCCCAACTACGCACAGGTTGCAACTACTAGAACCAAAGCCACTCACCAAAATGCAGCACTGGATAATAATATTGTGCCCCGCTTTAAGAAAAATGCCAAATTTAATACTGATGATCGTCTTTTCCTCCGCCTATCCGAGGGAGATAAGCTACGGTCACTATCACCATACGCTCTACTAAACCATTTAAAGACTAGCCTCGGCCCCGATGCTCATCTCCTAATTAATGCACAGATAACAAAATCTGGGTTTGCTCTCTGCCCCAAAGCGGGTGAATCCTCCGCCCTAATAAATAAGATTTCTTCTATAAGCCTCTTGAGCAATGTCACCATTGACAATGCAACGCCTTGGACATCTTAAAGGATCCAACATGTCCCAAGGAGCTATGGCACTTTAAGCGAAATTTGTGAACACCAGCTTATCCCAGTTACAACAATGGCTTTATCTGATGCACTCACTGCTGCTATTAAAATGATATAAACCCTAACACTTCTTCGTCATCATGGATAGTTCGCTTCTCTGAGGCACCTGAAAATCTTCCCCGAGTTCTATTTCTTTTTGGATGTCGGACTTTGTCAAGAGAACTCCCGCGCCGCCAAGCTACAGTCCAATGCTCTCGATGCTGACTATGGCACAACAGCTGGACCTGTGCGTCTTCTCCAAAATGCCGCCTCTGTGGCTCCTTACAACATACAGAAATAAACCACACCAACTTATGCTCGGCCCAAACTGGGCATGTGTGTCCACTAATATGCATTCATTGCCACGGCCCACACGCTGCAGACTACAGTAATTGTGATCTCCTCCCTAAGCACTCAGGTCCTCCAAAAACCAAATCGCAGATGAGCGCCATACGATGTATCAATGCAGAAGCTCACATGCGCCAACAAGTAGAACTCGGCTGTGTAAAACCTACCACTGACCCTTCACTAATCACAACGGCGACATCAACCCAAAATATCACCGCATCGCCCGCAGTAGGCAAAAAGTCTCATCCAAATACAGCGAGGTCTAACAATCTCTACGCAGTCCTTGATACAGTCGAGCAGGGCAATGACCAAATCATTCCTCAAAGATCAACTCGCACCTTCGTAAACCCTCCAACAGTCCGCTAAAAATCATATCTTTGAATGTTGGCCATGGGGCCCAAGCCCACGAAATAGCACCCAACGAAGCCAATTAAATCTCGGCCGACGTTATACTAATACAAGAACCACATATCTTCAGCGATCGCTCCAGACGCATCACAAAATGTCATACTTCCTACGAAACCTTTTCACCAAATGAGGATTGGACATCCTCTCGACCCAGAGTAATGTCTTAAGTCCGGAAGGAGTCTTGCCTTCGTTCTGAACAATGTCACACAAAACTATCCAATGACTTGCCCTTTCTTCGACTCATATCACTCTCGGGAAAATAATTGCATAATATAAAAATTTACAACGCCCCTGCTAGCTCTCCAAGCAGCAGTGCTCTACACTTACTTTACTCGCTATCTCTCCCATTTCAAAACAGTCTACTCCTAATGGGCGACTTTAACCTACACCACACTGGGTGGAAACCATCATAGTCCCATAGCCCCTCTCTTGGCGCCGAAGCATTCACAGAATAGATAGATGAATATGGACTTACTCTTCTCTCTCCTATGGATAAAGCAACACACGATTGCGGCTCTGCTTTTCTAATCCAAAAGGCGAAGTGCACCCTGGCCCCACACCTAGATACTACCTCTGATCACGCCACGATACTCACATCAATTAACTGGTCAGGCTATGTTATACCCATCCGCAGACTCAGACTCGATACGCTGGACCCTGAGCTCTCCAGTCGACTGCTCGCCACTGCTATTCGTAGATTAGATTCAAACCACTTCATTTCCTGCAAGAATGCTTTAGACAAATATGCCATAGATCTGACAAATGCCATCCAAATGGCATATACAGGGGCGGCTCGCCGCTCACTAGGTCACAGCAAGGATAACCCGTGGTGGAATAATTCTTGCAAAGCGGCCCGTCTAAAGTATAAAAATAAATTCAAAGTCACTGTTGCGGTAGACGAAGCAATCGCAGAAAAGAAAAAGTATAAAAGTACAATGAAGAAGGCAAAGAAAGAATTCTACATAAGCAAGATCGAAACAGCCAGCACGGGGAAGGATATATTTGCTATGACGAAATGGTACAAGTCTACAGGCAACTTTCGGTCCATTCCACTTAAAGACCCAAGGTTTCCAGACCGAACTCCCGTAACAATCCTAGCTGAGACAAGAGAAATTCTAATGAGTAATCTTCTTACAAATCATACCGTAGCTGGTGACACCACCCTAGACTCTCCAACTACTGCAGTACGGTCAATTATGTTCCCACCATTTTCTCAGCTCGAGATTCAGGAGTCTATAATCAAAACTAGCAACACAACTCCTGGTTCTGATGAAGCTCCCACTGCCATCCTCCATATTGCATGGCCACTCATTGAAAAATATGTCTACGCACTTTTTAAAAGTTGCCTCTCGGCCATCATCCTGACTGCTTCCGGCAAGCCATTTTAATTATGCTTCAAAAACCAAATAAGTCAGTTCCATCCTCCCCCCGCTCGTACCGACCAATAACTCTTCTCTCAGTGCTAGGGAAAGGGCTGGAGCGTCTGATTGCTAAACGTTTAGCCTGGATCGCAGTTCGGAATAAGATACTCACCACCCAACAATTTGGCGCCCTCCCAGGTCACTCGGCAGTTGATCTTACTACCTGTCTCACTCACGACGTAGAAAGAGCTCTAAACGAGGGACGCACCGCTAGTATGCTCACGCTAGATGTCAAAGACCTCTTTGATGCTATTCTTCCAGGTCGACTGGTCCGTCGTAAGTGGGAACAGGGATGGCCAGAGCCTCTGGTCAATTAGGTTAGCTCCTTCGCTACGAACCGCTTGGTTCAGATCCGTCTCGACGGTGAGATAGGCCCTCTTGAATTAGTCAACTGTGGACTTCCGCAAGGTTCCCCATCCTCTCCAATTCTTTTCATGCTCTACATCTCTTCTTTGTTCAAAACAGTGCGTATTTCACATAGATTCAGTTATGCTGATAACGTAGCGATTATTGAGACACAGAATTCACTATAAGAAAACTGCAATGCCTTAACTATTTCTATGGTAAAAGCCTTAGATTGGGAACGAGAGGAGGGTGTCACATTCGACCTAGGAAAAGCGGAACTCCAGCTTTTTTCACGCAGACGGGCAGACAAAGATCCGGTCAACAGTCCATCAATCTAACACGGCGACTTCTCTACATTCGAAAAAACAACATGCCTCTACACTAGATGTCTAGGCGTTTACTTTGACAAAACACTATCATTCAAATAGTATGTGCGTTTTCTCAGCAACAAAGCCTTGACAGTAGCAAATGCGCTTCGCAGTCTTGGAAATACAGTAAGAGGTGTCTCTTCTAAACTATTACGACGAGCTGTTACAGCTTGCGTACTACCCATCGCTTATTATGGGGCCGAATCTTGGTGGCCAGGTCTCTCACGTATTGTCTCACCTACTCAATCCGTCACAAACCAAGTGAAGGGTCATATCTCTCTCCTCCAAAAAGTCACACGGACAAGTGCATTTGCTATCCTTCCCGTCTATAGGACTACTCCAACAAAAATATTGTATCGCGAAGCGGGACTCCCACCTCCTGAAATAGTTCTGGACTTGAAATTACGCCAGGCTTCCCTACACACACATCGCCTTGACCCATGGCATCCTCTCCAATGCCGTAATAATTGGATCTTGGTCAAACAAAGACACGTATACCGCCTTTCCCGCTGGACACTAAGCTTCCAGCCAACAGAGTTCCTAGATCCTCTCATAAATCCCCCTTGGCTCGAGAAAGAGAATTATTACGCCAAAACCAGACGAGTGACTAGTGCTCCATGCCATCTCCCTGGAGGTATCCCCCCTCAAGACTTAGTAGTTTATTCAGACGGCAGTCGTCTAGAATCATCCTCAGATTGTCACAGATTAACTATAGATGGCAATGAGCACATGTGGGAGTTATGGTTGTTTATAATTTTCTATGAAGAAAAAAGCTAACTAAATGAAAATGAAAATTACATATATACATATTCCGCGTTCCTTCGTCAGTGTTAATCTTCTAACAACTCTCAAACGTCTATCTCTATTAACGAATACTTAAGAATAGCATTGGTACGTTGAAAGGTGACTCAGTCTATTTATTTATACTGTACCCATGATCCTGGATACTTGCATGACATAGTATCCTTGTAAGGAATACGGTAACTTCTCTCTATTATTAGCATTCTTATACAAGTCAGTATTATGGTTTATTTCGACGCTCTCCGTCTTGTGCTGATAAGAGCCTGCGATGGTTATCGTAGGCTGCAGGACTATCATCGGCTAAACAGCCGTCACAACGATCCGCGCGTCGGGGGTGGTGTTGTAATCTTCCAAGCAGGTCATTTGATCTTTCAGAAACGCATATCTCTCAACTTATCATTTAGAATCTTTGATGCTAAAGCCGCAGCTGCTTTAGTTGCATTGGAAGCAGCTTTTAATCTTCCTACTGCTCGTTTCGCCAACAATGTCTGGGTCCCTGCTGATAATCTTAATGTCGCCCGACAACTCATGACAAATACCTCTAGCCCGTCCCAGAACGTATTCACCAATTTGTTGTGCTGGTGATTAGCCGAAGCTAAGAGACAAGGGTGGCAATTACTCGGTTCCCTTATAACGATAGAATCGTCCAGTAACGTCTATCAGCCATGACTAGAAGGAAATAGAATACTCAATACAAAGATTTTAGTGTTTGGAGGTTATGGTAGAGAGGATAGGTTATTAGAACCTTCTATGATTAACACTTGGGATTGGTAGGAATAGTAATACCAGCTCATCTGTGTATATAAAGCACCAGCTCTTCACAACTATCAGATCTTCGTAGTTTTCCAATACAAGCGATCAGCATACAATTTAATAGTAATTAGTTTTTCATCTCAAAGCCTCAAGCCAATATAACCTGCGTAAGTATTATAAATACAAGATTACGAAGGGAATCAGAGTGAGAGGTACTTGAGAGAGTAATGATCACGACAAGATGATATGTAAAGTGTAGATATGTCTCAATGAATTATCTCTATTGATTGAATGTATAAAAGGAAACTTGTTAATGAATGTACAAAGGTCTACCACCTCATTACATACATCTCTCCAGAACTCCTAGCCATTCTCTACTATTCTACCAGAATATTCTATTCTAAGTACATATCACTACAATAGGTACTATACCCTCGCTTCAATAGATCTGGTGTTGTTCTATGTTCTTCCAACATATTCCAGTATTTTCCATGATATTCCCAAATCCCTAAAACGTATATCGGGAATAACTATCTTGTAAAAAGAGTTTGGCACTAGCTTAGCTACCACTAAACGAGTGTATACAAGCATCAACCATGTTAATATACTAGGGAATTATAACAGTAAGCTCTAACCTTTATGACAAAAATTGCGTCTAGATCACGTGAATGACCACTCCGCTCTCGTCTACCAAATACTCTGCCAGGCGAAGTCCGTATTCACTGGATTCCAGGACATTCTGGAAATCCAGGAAACGACTTAGCGGATAGAGCCGCTAAAGATGCTATGGCTATGTCATCACCTCCCTCTTCCCAGCTTTCATTTGACTCCTCATAAGATTGGATTTTAACTTAACCCCAACGACTTACAAAGACTATTGGGAGCTGCATGCCCCTCAATCATATCAAGATTTAGAAATCGAGTTTCGTGCAGGCTGCCCCGCTGAGCTATCACTTCCTCGGAAACACGTAGCTCACATATATGCTGCGAGGTCGCGATACGGTGATTTTACATCCTACCATACTCGCTTCAGCCATGACTCCGCCCATTTAACTTGCAGCTGCGGCGAACCTATGTGAATGAGACACTTCCTACACTGTGACCTAACCACTTTAAAACTACCTAAACCACTTTAGAGATCCATAGATAAAATTAAGTTCCTCCTTAGGACTTCCACTGGAGCATCAAAACTTGTATAATGGTTTGATAAAACAAAAATTTTCACGGATATCTGTCCAAAACTATCATTGTAATCGACATAACATTAAAAAAAAAGAAATTCCCTACTCTTCCTTTGAATAGGTTGACTCCTAAGGCCATCTTATCCTACTCCATTCTCTTTACTATACAGACAAATTTCAATACATGTCATACTCTCCTGTAGCAGCTTCAACCTTTCGGGAAGACGACGTTTTAAGTCACTTGTCACCGCATTAGTTTTCTTTTTTGAGTTTGTTCTTCTTTAGCTTTATGAAGTTGGAAGCTTAAGACTTCTAGAGCAGTAAGCTCTAGCGTCCTTTGCCCAATCAGGTCTAGTGTAATTAATTATTACAGTAGTTAGACGTTAAATATAAAACAAACAAACAAATATGATGCATTTTTGATAACACGAACACATAACTATAGTTAGACAGGAAAATGTAAATAATTATATCAATTTATCAATTTATAATAGCACTTTTAAACCAAACATCTGCGATTGAAATACCCGGATCGTCAATTTATTCACAATAACACTCAATGGCTTCTTCTGGTTGAACCCACAGCAGTTCGGAAAAATAAGACAAGTTATCAGGTCACTAACATGTGGCTATAACAACAATCGCCATCATATCTTGGCAATATCTTATTGAGTGAAAAAAAAAATGTCATATTTAGACAAATACCTAGAACAGATCTCGCTTTCCGCGGAATCCATGGCGAGTCTTTCGTGAGTCAAGTCCCTTGAGACCTGTTTAATATACTAGAAAAATTATTTTTAATGAAAATCCCCCAAAAAAAGATTCCAGACACGGAAAATATTTACCAACGCCCTCCTAAGCACTCCTGACATCACATCTCTGATTAGAGATACCGAGCCTCATGAACGTGCGCTTTTCTCTGTTCTGTCGCCTCAGGAACCGGTCTTAGCTTCGAATCCCGATACATTGAAGACCTTATCTCGTCGACAAACGGTTTTCAACGTCGCTCACGGTGAAGTTTTGGCACCTCGAACTGGTATTCGCGCACCTCGACGGAATACAGTAGTCGCTACTGCACTTGGTACGGATTTACAGCGTGAGATGAAGAGATCCGATGGGAGAATAAATGGAGAGGTTAATGTAGAAGTTCTTTTACGCGGGGTTGAGAAATTAAATGCGGTTTACAGTATACCAGGGGTAATAGAACAAGTACAAGATCTACGGAATCGATTTGACAAAGTTTCGCATACCATTGCGCAATATGAAGGTAAAGTCGAAAGACAAACCAGCGAATTATATAGAATGAACCGGGGAATACAAAAAGATAACGAAGAGCATGATTACAGTGGTGACGATGTGGATGATGACATTACGTTAGAAGTGGAAGATGAGGATACTACATTAGACTCAACAATTACTGATGAAGATATTCTAAAAGAAGAAAACGAAATCAAAGAATTAGAGGATAGAAGACGAGAACTTCAGGAAAGTATTAACCGGATGGATAGGAACCTTGGGAAACACCCAAGAAAATAAGAAATAAAAATCCGAGTAGTCAGCTACACTTGCCCTCAGAGTAAGAGCCTCTTAATCTTGCTTTCGAATGGTGAGAAAAGAACGAACATTCCTAACAAGACCAACGATTTTAAATATTTCAAGTTCTAATATCAGGTAGCAATGCTCTTATTTTAGACCAGTCTTTGGGAACATTTTGGGAAAGTATATACTGCCTATTTCTATTGAAATAATCCTCACATGACCGCGTAATTAAGCATCAACAAGAGTATTGAAGCGTTACTTGTAGCAGAAGATTAGGTGAACATGGTGTCAGCCATCACCTACCTAAGTTTAGTTTAGCAATTAGATCACCAACTCGAGATGGTGCTCCTCACAGCTACCACACACATAAAAGCACATGTAAAAGTCTTACATGCAAATAATTCATTGATATAATTTGGTGGATTGGATTTTTAGGAACATGAACGCACAAACATATCAGAATTTCTAAAAGCAAACACTACTTAGAACGTGACATGTGTTGAAATGGAGATTGGGTATCTGAGACTAGTTTATCTTTAAACGGTGAATGGAAGGATGATGATATATTTGGAGGGTCAGAAGTGATTATTTGACTATTGTATTGCTCTGTATTCTTGTTCTTATTCTTAGTTTTATCTAAATAGAATGCAACTTATTTATACATAAGATTTACAGGTATTTAGAGTCTTCCACATCATTGTAATGTCTACTAATTATGTCTAGTATATTCTAGAGACTTCTATGAAGTTATTCACAATTACTTACTTTAGTATTCTAGAATATTCTCTTGATGGATTTATTCTGGTCCTACAAGGTAATACTACCGATTGTCGGTTAACCCCTTTAAATCCTTGTCTTTGAGTCATGTGATGAAGAGTCTTACTAACAAAGATGTGATCAGCGTTTCTTCACAACAACATGTACAGTTACTCAAACGTCCCTTAGTGTATGGATCTAGGATGCTGACACCATCCCCGGTTAATGACTATATATTATTTAGCTACTTTGTAATTAGAATAGAATATACATATAGATCTTGAATACTGATTTGGCTTTACTACGACGTGAATATCCGTTGTAGTGCGAGTTACCAGTTACAGATCTAACCGGAAAAAATACACAATAATATATATTATTGTTGGGAGAACCCCCCCAAAAAAGTATTTAAATCTTAGATGTTAAAAAAAAAATTAAACAAAAAAACTTTGTATTCAAATTAAAATGGCTCCAGAAACTCTCTCTAGGTCAAGGGCCTCGAGCTCCTTAAGACAAAGGGACGAAACTATTGAAAATCGAGTGACAATGTTAGAAGGCAACCTTTATGATGTTCGTGAAACCGTTATCGGACTGCAAGAAGATATGATAAATCTTCGTGATGAAACCAAGACAGATTTTCAGGAAATAAAAATGCAACTTCAATCTTTAATGAACGTAGTTTTAAATAGGGAAGACAAATTTGGAGGAAAATCGTTAGACAAGGGAGACTGGTCAGAAGTACATACGGAAACCAATCTCAAGCCCGAAAACGACAAAGAGATTTCTTGAGCCTAACCGACTTCCAGACACACAATTAAATTTCCAAGTACCATTCCGACCATCAACAGGTACGACGGAATAAGAAATTAAAATTTTGAAGGAATGGCCTGAAGTGATTTTGCTTTCACAGGCACATCTGTACGAAGAAAAAAATTTCAAGAATAAAGTCATCTTTAAGAACGATACAAAACTATCAATTACTGATGAAAATGCCCTATATGTACTACGTTCCATTCAAGACCAACTGGTCATGGCATTAGTTCCTTACAACCTTTGGGCTACGAAGGTAGCATTCGTTATGGACGGTGACTTCCAACAAGTTGCAACTTGGGCAAAACGGAGTACAGTGACATGGTTGGATTTAGTTGAAGCAGTCTTGCAAGTCCTGAGAAGTAACCACAAAATTTACAGTCCAATGACTAGCTCTGCAAGATTGAAACTAGACAAAAATGAAACAGACCTAGATTTTGCTAGACGTATCCAATATTCATACTACCGACTTTCACCTCATCATCAAGACTCCTTGGCTGCTCGAGAAACATTTAATGATATCTTAGAGCAGTATTTATCTTCCTCGCTACTGCACTTAGAAAACAAACGAGATAAAGTACCTCTAGCAACTCTGATCGAAGAGTTAGTTAGTTCGCGTTAACAAACTTTAATCCGAGAAAGTGAAATTTAAATCAGACATGGAGAATCGCTCACTCTTGCCTTCCATAAGTAATCCAATTTTTGAAGACTGAACTGTAAATGCTGTTAAGGAATTAAATGATCATTGTTATAAATGTGGTAATAGTGGCCACTGGGCACAGAATTATAGGGAAAATAGAGAAAAATATGGTGTATTTAAAAAATTTGAAGATGCCCAAACAACGAAACCGACCGAGAATAAATTACCCGTCCGCCAATTTACAGAGAATAGATTACGAACAGGAATCAAGAGATCTTTAAACCGTCAATCAGGAACACGTACAGACGTGTCAAAGTCAAATAACTCTTTACCACATTTCCGAAACCAGCTAAAAAATAAGGCATATCCGATTGATGAGCTTGAAGACAGCGAAGTGGACAAGAGCCCTGCGGAGCGACTGGGAGATTCAGATGATGATGAAGAACTAGATATTCTTCTGAGTAATCTGTTAAATGATAATTCTCAATGAGATGACCCAGGCGCTCATTTCGTAGAGGTGAACGCTATCGGGAACATTCTACATTCTTCGGCTATGCAACCATTACGGGAAGGATTTGGAGATTTACACCTCTTGTTCGAAGCAAAACTAGACAATGGATTGAATATAATTGTGTTTTTTGACTATGGTTGCGTTCCCTGCTATTTTTCTAAATCTGCAACAAAAAACACGGCAATTTACAAAACGAGGTCACCAACAACAATCAAAGGAATTGGAGGTGTGGGCCCGCAGATTACAACAGAAACTATTGTCAGAGTCAAATTTCGCACAAAGTCTGGATATAGTTGTTTTTTCGATGTTTCTTGCGGCGTTGTCGCCGATAATACGTTTCTTGGTGATCTTACACTTGGCAAAACAATTTTCCTCAAATTTGGTGTTTCTTGCAGCTATGATCCTTATACTAATCTACAAACACTTTCTTTACAAAATTTTCCAGATAAACCAATATTACACCCTATTCAAGATATTAAATTAAATCGTTTTCCATCAACAAACTTTACACCCTCTTTCCCTGTAGCAACAGT
The DNA here is from genome assembly GCA_003957845.1 of Oidium heveae. NCBI lineage: Eukaryota > Fungi > Ascomycota > Leotiomycetes > Helotiales > Erysiphaceae > Oidium > Oidium heveae. The sequence continues at coordinate 14,557 of QVIK01000485.1, forward strand.
AATAAATGCATATGAAAAATATAAATGGGGCAAAGATACACCGATTGAAGACAACAACGTTCAAAATTTACTGAATTTTTATGTACAAAATTTTCTAGGTTTATTTGATCCGTTATATTGCCGAACTGATGTTATCGCCAAAACAAAACACAGTATTATTACAGGAAATTCGAAACCCATTAAGCATCCACCGCGACGTTACAGTCCAACTCAAGAAAAGGCTATTGCTGATTTTATGAAAATCTTGGACATATTATTCAACACAGCAAAAGCCCTTGGGCAGCTCGCCTCGTTCTGATTCCTAAAAAAAACGGTTGATAAAACAATGGATTTGAGTAAAAGTGACAAAAATAGTGTAATATATAGGATCTACTGCGATTATAGAGACTTGAACAAAGTGACAAAAAAACATGCACATCCTCTTCCTAGTACTATGGATCAAATTCAGAGAGCAGCTGGTCATCGATACCATATTTTCTTAGATTCGAAGGGCGGATTTTGGCATATTAACCTCTATAAAAAAGACCGCGAAAAACTGCATTCATCACACCATTTGGCTTGTTATGCCATTTGGGCTCTGTAATGCCCCCAGCAACTTTTCAAGCTCTAATGGAAGAAATTTTAGGTTATTTAAGAGAATTTACGTCAGGTCTACTCGATGGTATAGCAATTTGGGGGGATACTACTGAGCAATGAGCAACTGCATAGTAGAGCTTTACTTGTTTTTAAAAGACTAGTTGAATATGGTATGATTGTAATACTTTTGGATCACCATTAGAATGGATCAGTGATAATGCGGCGTGTTTTAGATTTCCTGAAGCCATGCTTTGGCATGAGCATCATAATTCATAACCAATTCCAGTAACTCCCTTACGACCTCGTGGGAACGGTAAGGTTGAAAAGGCTAACGGTGACATAAAGTGCTTGTTGATACGCGAATGGGAAGCAAACCCTAACACACGTAACAAAGGATTATTGACTCGTGTTATTTCAATCAAAAATCGAACACCTGGACCAAGTGGATACAGCCCCTATTTCCTTCTGTTTGGAACTCAAACCCCGTCACAGCAAACACAAACGCTCACATTTACTTCTTACATCCGTGATCCAACTGTTGAAGAAGAAACTGCATTTGCCAAAGAGTTAGGACAAAATCATGAAGCTCCATTGGCTAGAAATAAATTTTTTAAAACTTTCATTATGTTCTCTTGGAAGGGAAGCTGTAAATAGCGGTAGGTCCCGATTTTGATCAGGTATCAAAGAGTGCATGTTAAATTGACGACTAAATCCTTAGAATATCTTTTTTGTATTATCCGGTAATTGGAACTTTGTCTTTGAGTATAAATCTCTCAGTAGTTGACAAATTTCACCAGCTAAATTTAATAAGCATCTATTTCTAGTAAACTCAAGAGATTTTTCGGATAGTTGCTTATCAACGTAAGCAATTTGGTTTGTATGAAATAAAACCACAAACAATCGACGAGCGTCAAGATCTACCCTTAATCTTAATCTACTGGTGTAATGAAATCTTTTCATTTGGCACCGATCGCGAAGGCTTATTTTCTCGGAGTCCTCGTTCCAAACAGTATCCTTCCTGACAGCAGTGAAAGATACATGAAGGAGTGGCTGTATTTTCAATACTTGCTTGTCTGAAGCGGTGGCAACCTGCTTTCCGGATAAAGCCGACACGTTCGCAAGTTGCTTGATTGAGGTGACTCAAATCAACATCGCCATTTCTCCACAGGAATAGTCCGGAAAAGACAGGATTTTGGTCAAGGTCAAAATAATAATGTTAATCAAGCAATTTGGTTTAGCTTTAATAGAATCAGAGTGAAATTGTAATAGGAAATTGGATCAAGATGGTAAAAATTCACAGCATGACTCCATGTTTTGATTTCATTTATAAAGCTGGCCCATTGGTCCAACTCGGGAGGATCGTGATTCTTTGTATACTACTTGCCGTGCTTCTTTCACGACTTCAATCTCTTACCTTGTCCATCGAATATTTCATTGCTTCCATCAACAATATAAGCGTAACTTGAGCAATACGTAATTGCCGCCTCCAATACTTAAAGACGAGTCGTTATTCCGGATAATGCTGCCAGGAATAGATGAGAGCCGAGAAACATGATACTTGTGGGAAGTAAACTATGTGGATGTAAGAATAGTAGAGATCGCGATATGATAATAATCTTTGATTCGGTTGCATGTAAATTTGCGTTTTCCCTATATTATTGCACTATTCCGAAATAAGATATTGTTAATGCTAGGGCTAAATTAAGATTTCTAAATTAAGCATGGGTGTGAGACAAGGTGATGCTAGAAAACTCACGTGAGTGGAAATATTTCCAGGGTACATTATGGTTCTTCAGATAAACAGCTAAGCTAACTAGCATACCCAAACGATTCAACATGTATTCACATCTTACAGGTTATGGCCCGTTAGCTGCTTCCGCAAACTAAATCGACCATCAATTCTCGTGCTTTTGTCACTATACTAAATTTATAACACCATACTGTGACTCACGCACATCGAAACAATGGCATCCGAAAGGCCCTCTAATGAGGCAACACCGAGCGATGACAAATCCAGAATGGACAATCCATCTCGAATTGGCAGTATAATTATTCAAGGCATTATCTTTGCAACTGCAGAAGATATTAAAGATTCCATCAAAGAGTCTGGGGGGAAACCGAGATATAGATCCTATCTGATCGCCTGAAATCAATTGCCGATATGACTCCTATATCAAAATTAAAAGGCTTTAACTGGTTTCATTGACAAGAATCAGTTCAGAAACTAATATTTCTTTCCCAAGCATCAGCAGCCTTCATAAAAATACCTCCACATAGTAAAGCTATAACGATGTGGTCAACGTTGTGGGCGGTAAAATTAAAAGACTCCGCTCCACACATAACAACAGCCCCTCGCGACTCACCTAGAGAGATCCTAAAACAAATTATTATGATATCTCCAGCTCAATCACATAAAATTACACTCAATATTACCGCTAACTTCTGGAACCTCTAACCGGATTAAAGTATGAATTTGCAAACCTACATCTGAGAGTTCCAAAAGCTCTTTCATATCCTAAAAGAACATTCAGTTATCAGACCAGAAGTGAAATCTCAGATGCTTAATCTACTTTTGTTTCACGTAAATAAGAAAGAGCCTGATTTGGCAACTCGATGCCGACAACTATCGTTTGAACTGACACTTTCCGAATGTCTATCGTGGTCTCACAGCTACAAATCTATAAATAATTTAAATAATGACGCCAAACTCATATGTGACTACCGTAGTAAAATAGGACACTCAATAATAGAATGTAGAAAAAGGAAGAAGACGGAAAAGGTTAAACTATCCCACAGTAAGGATAAAAATGATTCAATTTTAGAGCAGCTCTCAGAATGCTTAGATACATCTCAGGAAACCCGGATCAAGGGATCATTTTACAAGATCTAAAGTCAGACCAATACTTGAAGTCTATACAGATGCAGATTTCGCAGGAGATCCTTCAACAAGCCGATCGATTTCTGGCTATGTCATCATGCTATCATCTGGCCCTATACGTTGGAGATCAAGGCTGTAATGAGAAGTTGTTCTTTCAACAACTGAAGCTGAATATCTTGCAGCCACTGAAACCTGTCGACAGCTCCGCTGGGTAAAATCTCTTCTTGAAGAGACCTGGATTGATAGCCGTATTGATGGAGCCAAATTTACTAAGCTTCACGTTGATAATCAATCTGCTATATCGCTAATCAAAAACCATAACAACCATAAGCGATCAAAACACATTTCGCTCAGAAATTTCTAATGTCATGAAGAGTATCAAAAGGGAAGAATTGAAGTAATCTTCAACCCAACAAATTATCAATTACCAGACTATCTAACAAAAGCAAAATCACCAGTACCCATTCAATAGTAAGGTCGTTACCAACAGGGTGAGTGTTGTGAATAGCAATGCCTAGTCACATGTTGGAAGACTAGAGATCAATGATAAAATCCAGACAAGGTTCTGTAATTACAGTAATCAGCCAAGTTTATGTAGATTTATATGGAATGAAGAACCAAGGGATCTTAAATAATATTCTTGCTAATAAGCAAGCAGTAAAGGTTCAAGTCGATGTCAATAAGTGATTTACGCAATAACAATATTAGATTGGATACTCAATGAGTATGGTTATGGAGCAAGATAGATAGATATGTGTATAGATAGCTGTTTTTACCCTCATTGTAAGATACAACTCAATATTATTATTTACTATTGTTATCTTCATAAATATCAATCTGATACTTAACGTATCAATCATTACAATCTACTCGCAAGTTTGGCATCCTGTCACAATTTCCTCGTTCATAACTGCAACAAGTATGACATGTATGTGCGTTTCGTGGATTACGTGCACCTGATTTTACTCGAATTCCATTTGTAAGTTAACGTTATCATGACTACAATACCCATCAAGAAGGAATAGTCTTCATCGTGATAGCACTGAAGGTGTTGTTTCTGGGAGAAATACATCTTGCATCCAGTTTTGTCCGATTCTATTACTTTCCCAACTGTGTGAAGACGTCGCGTTACATATTTAGGGGTGTTTCACTCAAATCATGAGCTCTCAAGATTTTTGCCTTTTAAAAATACCAGTATGCATATTTATCTTCAACCCATGGATATAGATCTGGCTCATTTGTTTCACGTCATTGAAGATTTGATAAAATTTTCTTTCGCTTCATATATTGTACCTTCGACTCTAGCACGTCCAAGAATCAAGGCTATTAATGTTAGTATTGATGGATTATGTTTGAGAAATCTCCTAGTACACTGACTACGGAGTCGTATATTGTCTCCTTGAATTACCAAAATATTTATGGCCATTTTGCGAACTTGAAGATATCCGGGTTGATTCTTCAATGCTACTGTCTGGGTTACCCGGTCAACTTGTTGCGTACAGCAGAATCTTGCTATGCTTGGGAAGGTTAGAGATTCTCGGCATATCATAGATATAGCTCCGTAATTACATTTAGCAGCTAATTTTATGCGGACCATCATTGATGCATTAATTAAGGACCCCCAAGTGATATTGGCGTCAACATACAAATAATTAAGGATCAAATCATGTCATTAAGTAATTTACACAATGACACGGGTAGATTAGATATCCAATGGAAATAACTTTGGAGCATGATGAACATATATATAGATAGCTTTGTTTGCCGCTACCTAACGACAACTAAAACCATTTCTTATTATATATATATGTAGTGCATTATAAACTCATACTCTCTAAATACATTTTCATCCCTTACATCCTACTTTACGTTAGTTCCATTGCACTACTTCTTAAGTCATAATCATAACTGTTGGTAACTACGGAGTTAGTTGCGTATACGCGGTTGGTATCTGTTTAAAAACAACTACTATCACTACATGAAGTATTAAGTTATAATGATGAAATGACTTCAAATAGATATTTACATTGGTGTTATAGTTATTTTGTTCTATTCGGTAAATAATAACCCTGACAATTTTCCTCTATAAAATGTCCCAATTCTCAAGTTGCTTAATCAAACTGCAATCCTCAATAAGGTTTAGGGCTGGTTGGTAGGTGGTAGATGGGTCTGACTTTTTTGTGTTAACCCTGAATGCTTATAACCCGTATATAAAATCGGGGCACAATTGATATTAGTTAAGTTGATAATATTGCACCATTTGAATTACATATCAACTTTGTCTTACGGACGATTATAGACACATTAATTAAGGTGCAGAATTTAAGCGAAAGTGCTCAGCATGTAGCTGATCGGACTCGTGGTGCCTAGACTTAGATAAAATATCTCATTAGCTACACTCATGCCTCAGATTCCAATTTGTAGATGCCACCACGAAGTATAATTACATTGCCTCCACTATTGGCCAACCCTCAACCGTTAACATCCATCCAAAGGCATTGCAAACCCCGGATTATTCAGATATGCCTCCAACATATTGTAAGTTTCCACCGCGCGAAATGAGGTTAGATCTGTTGGATTCGAAACTACCATAACCCGTCTCAAGTGAGACTCTACTTGGGAGAAGGGCCCGGATGGCATACCACACTGCCATCCGACCCGAAGTAACGGCTCCGTTAGAAATAACGAGGTTACTATAGGGATAGTAACAGTGATACAGGGCTTACGTAAATATTTTGGATGATAAAGGTAGATTTCGGTTTTCATTCAGAAGCTTGAATAATGTGGAAAAATGTCTTATTCTCTGCTTAATCTATCAACAAGTAAGGGCATACCCGTGAAGCGAGGAAGGTCCCTACTGTGCCAAATCTTCCGTAAATGGATATCATACTTCAGAAATACGATACGCTTCGCTATTCGATAAAATTCTTTCAATACATTTTACAAGCATGACTTTCCAGTACCTTAGAACCTCACACCACCCTTTTGTTTGACCGATTCCAGAAGCATACCCAATTGAACAAATTCAATCAACAAAATTTATTTATCAAAATAAGATCACATTATTGCCTTCAACATTATGCTAAGTTGATGGATTAGTGGCCAAGATACCTAAATTTTTTCTTAACTTTGAACGCAAACTTGAAAGTCTCACGAGCGAAAATAAATCAGTTTATTCAGTCTCATAAATATTACTTGAATAATAGGTCTGTTATTAGAATAAATATACATATATATCTATATATATCTAATATATATATCTAATAATAGAATGATACCAATTTCTCCATAATGAAATTGTAAACAAATTGCTTACTAACAATAGGGTATTCAAAGTGCAAGCAGTTCTTGCTGCCGTAAACCGCCCTTCAAGGGAAAAGTACACAAAAGAATTTAATTGTCACTCGACGACATGACACTGTCAGGCACGATGACGTGCAGGATTTTCAGTAATGATGGAACGCATCAAGTAATGAAGGTCACGCGACCAGAATGAATTACGTTTTTGTTCCGGATCACAAATCGATATGACCGTTGTCCTATTAACGAGAGACTAAGTTGGAGAAATTAAATGGAAAGGAAAATTTTAAAACTTACGTCTGACTCATCGTGGGCTCTAGACCATTTTCTATATCACTTGGCGTTGGAACTATATTCTTATCCTCATGTTGCTTATTGTATTTGCTGAAAATACGAGCTGAAGCCTTTTTCCAGAGTTCCTTTAAAAGAAAAGCAAGGGCTGCAAATACTAAAACAGGTGTTCCAAGTGCCACGGCCCAGCTAGGCGTCTCTACGTCACCTAGCTGAATCCAAAACTGCAGTATTACGCCAAACATGGCAATATTCGATCCAACTTGTAAAATTGACCAAAGACTCCAGTATAATTGTACAAGGTCTTCACCAACACAGTACTCAATATTGAATATTGCAAAGCATTCCATTACTGCACAGAAACCACCAGTAACTGCGCAAAGCGAAACCACCGAGAGATACTTGACGCGTTTTCTCCGTACTCTCAATTGATGTTCTTTAGACTTGGTGATGTCCTCCGGAAGCTTTTTATTTTCCATGTTCAAAGCCACGGATCTGATATTCTAAAGATCAGCTTGATACGAAAGAGAGGGAAGTTCGACATGGACCAACTTATGATGAATGATGGAACTCGCCGACATTAGGATCAGAACCTAAAGCAATTAGCAACCTACACTCCAAGTTTCGTGCTGTAATGTCCAAGAGAGAACTTACAAATATAAATAGTGACCAGTATATCAAATTTGCTTCCAGCACTGAAAGATTCCGGAAAAATTTAGCATAGTGGTTACAACGTTCCACGTCGACTTCACTGAATATATTCGTCATAGTGATAACTTCAGTCAGCGATTGAAAAGATGGTGTTTACAGCGAAAGATGATTAGCTTCATGAATATTTGTTTTGCAAGCTGTTGAGCTAATATGGGTTCAATTAATACAAGTAACATCCATCAGTTGAAGGATATAAGAAGATGTCGCAGAAGTGTGGTTATTTTTATAATAGATACTGGTCTTGGCAATATTTTCATTAGGCTTTCATCATCATCCGTATTACTTAACATAGTGAACTACTCTGTTGTTGCATATTTCTGACTCGGTTGAAAATAAAAAGAACCCCCTGTGATTACCGACTAGCAGCGGGGAAGAAGCGGCGAAAGTCGGGGGGAGATAACTCACATTATAATGTTCTGCTGATCGAGATAAGATTTTGCGAGATATTTTATGTTCCAGATTTCTTAAGCCAGAAGCTAAGTCCAAAAATCGACAGGATTATGAAAAATTGAAGAACAACATTGACTCATTCGCCTTCTCAGACGATCGGACTAGGAAGGAGATCATATTTTGAAGGCAGGTGACAACGTTAACTCAATACATAAGAGCTATAGTCATAGAAGCCACAGAAGACCAGATGAAACTTGAATTCATGAGGCGAAAATGTTTACCGCCTTCTATAATATTAGGAAGTTAGGATGAATATCATCGTTTTTTCGATGCAGAAAAAATTTTATGAACTAAATTAGTCTCCATACTTTGCCGCAATCGATGTTTATTGTTTTTCCTAGAGTGAAGTTTCTGTGATACACTGGTCCGCAAGCTGTTTATTTTGGTCATCTATCAAAAACAATTAAGACTTATATACTAATTAATATGTAACAAATGATTTCATTTGCGTATTCTAAAAATTAATTCATTAACGAAAATTGGTTTCATTGGAAAGCTTAATGTAATAGACAAGACCTTAAAATGCCAGGTCGAAGCTTACTAATTGGATTATAAATTCTTTATGAAAAAGATGATGGCTGATTAATTGGCATTTATCTACTCGGTGCAAGTTCTTACGGTACTATAGAACATATTATTCTGAAAAAAAAAACAAGTAGGATAGGGAATAGCTACTGTAATTCGATACAATAAAATAAGGATCAGTTATTCTTCATACATGATAAATTAGCTAAAATATCTTCTAGTGAGATTTTTCTTTTTCTTTGCGATGACTAATGTAGCCTTAAATAGAAGGCACAGACAATATTGTGCGTATCTTAAGGTTTGTGAAGGTATAGATCCCTGTAGCCATAAGTAGCTAGCATATGCCCTTTTCATTATTATAGGGGTATGTAACTACATGGTGTTTCATAAAGTCTATTTACCTATAAATGGCTTATCGTAAAATACATAAGATGAAAAGAATCTTACTGTATATACATGAGGAACGAATTATCTTGGAAAGATATAAATTCTCAGCCACACTCGTGGATAGGCTAGAAATCATAGGATAATTATAAACTTGTTATTTCATCACTCACTTAATTGTATCTTTAAATTTATTCATAACTAGGCACATATGACGCTAGAGCCAGGGCCTATCTCCTTTTTAGAGCTGTTAGGCTTAAATAAGCAGTTACATGCATGATGCAAGGCGTTGTATGAAACAGCCAGTATGACCCACACAATGTCACTTGAACCAACAACCTTTACAGGTATTCATTCCCCTGCATTCATAATCACGTGATTATTTTCCCCATCAAAAAAATTTATGTAATAACATATGACCGAGCTTGTGTATGTGGAGAAAAACTCGTTAAGTCAAAGCGCGCTATTATACGTGATCCTCGAATTCGGCACTAAAATAGAGAATCCTCAAGATTTTTGTACTGTGGACATATGATTACATGTCGTGCTAGAAAAAATTATAAGTCATCACTTTTTGCTCAAGCAGTCTTTTATTTAAAAAAAATTATAACTATCTAAAATACTTGGATTTGATGAAAACAAAGCTTGCAAGTAGTAATATATCGTCAAATAATTATTATAGGGTTCCCAAATCAATGTATGGCAAGGAACGCCGATATTTGAGCTACTGATTTTTAATCGACCATAATTATGTTGACCTAATTTTCCTTCATAAATTCATCAACAAGCCATTCAAAAATTAACAATAGTGCATGCTGTGGAAGAATGGAAAAAGGAAATTGGCTTGAACACAAACACGTCTAATCTGTAATTGCAGAGCAAAAAAATATAACACGCGACGTAAAGTTATGTTTGTGTGTTTATTTGTTATTTAATGGTACGGTCCCGAATATATATGTATATATTTTATGTTGTTTCTGTTTGCATGTAACGCGTCTCCATGTCAGGTGGTATTAACCGAGAACTACGTAATCCTATCTGACAAACAGTAGGAAATGCATTGCCCCTGCAATGCCGTGTAAATAACTTGATAAGAAAAATACTAAATGATAGTTAATTGCTAGTTTTGACTTACTGGCCATTCTAGATATTCATTCAAACTCCTGGGTTAGTTCATGTGGTACATATCTATCAAATACCCACTTGTCCCATTCCACTGTTCTATCTTTGTACCTTATTAGATATTCAGTCATTACGCCGCCACCACGCCTACGTTGCTGACGCTTACGAATTATTTTATGCGGAACTAACTCTGAAACAATATTTTGAGAGAAAGGGCGGTTGAATGGGTCTTTTGTTGGGTCAGGAGCCGGCTCTAAGCGAGCTATACTGATGACATTGTAAATTCTAGGCATAGTTGGCGGAAGCTCAATTCTGTAAGCCGGTTTCCCAACTCTTTCTAGGACTTTGAAAGGCCCGGCGAACTGTTGTTCAATTTTTATATTTCTTCCCTTAAGTCCTGGCACCTGGTATCCACGATGAAGTCGAAGTGATACATAATCGCTAATACTAAAAAATTGGAGTTTATGTTGATTATCGTATCGATATTTCATAAGTATTGCTGCCCACTTAATTGCATCTGCCGCATCGATATGCGAAGGTCTATATAGGTTGGGCAAACTTGGTGTTGTGGGATAGTTACTTATATAGTCAATAATGTTCTGAGCCGGTGTTGTCGCCGTTGTACGAATGAGCTCTTGTATCTCAGGAAGTATTGGTTCTATCTTGATCAAGCTATCTGCTGTTACATCGACTGGTTCACGAATTCGATTACCATACATCACTTCGGTTACAGCTAGACCTGTACTACGCGAAGTACTGTTGGAAAGTGTTGCCGATATTATAGGCAAAACCTCTTCCTAATTTCGCGTTTCATATAGACATGCAATGAAATACCTGAAGGCGATTTCAACTGTCTGGTTGGTTCTTTCAGATAGGCCATCTGATTGCGGATGCCAAGCTATCGTGATATATAAATTTACTCCTAGACGATCAAACATAGACCTCCAAATCTTGCTAGTGAACTTCCGATCACGGTCTGATATAATTGACGAAGGTATGCCCCAAAGAATTGTCAGAAGCCGATCGATGAGTGCATAGCCCCACTGTTTTGCGGACCAAGAGTCATGTCCTGGAATAATTGTTACAGGCTTGGCAAGTTTCTCAGTGACGGTTATTACACAGTTATAACCGCTAGCTGTTCGCGACAGAGCTAAAATAAAGTCAATGGTAATAGTATGAAAAAGCTTTGGCGGAGTTTGGAAAGGTTGTAGTGAACCAAATGGTGCGTGACGTGGCGTAGAATTTGCTCTACATTAATGGCAGTGCCAAAGGTACGATTGAAGAGCTTTGGTTAGGTTAAAAATATAAAAATTATTGGCAATACGCTCATGTGTTCTATGATATCCCAAATGTCCTAGTTGATCGTGCGCAAGTTCAAAAATCTCTTTAGTCATATTACTAGGCATAACGATACGTTTTCTATTATGGTTAATATCGGGCAATGCGTAGAGAATATTGTTTGTGAGTTTGAAAGGCAGGATAGTTGCATTCACACCTTGATCATTATTAGCGTTGAGTGTTTCCATTAAAGTTTTGCATTTATCGTCTTGTGAATACATGATTTTGATACGAGATACAAAATCATTCCCTATATGGACGGATGAAATGGGGTACGCGAGTTGTATTGTATCAGCAGAGGTAAATAGACTATGAGGAGTTTCGGGTATATCTTTAACTACAGGATTTGACTGAGAATGATGTACATCTAGTCTAGAAAGTGCATCAGGAACTACGTTTTGTTTTCCAGGTTTATGTTTAACATGAATACGGAACCTAGATAAATATTCCGAGCTATGATGATGACGAGGGTTCATTCTTACTAAAGAAGTGGTGTTCATAGATGTTTGTGTTGCAATCTGTATAGCTGAGGAATGATCGGTGTATATTATTGTCTCCAGTTGAGATGTTTCAATTAAATGTCGTATTTTAGAGACTACCCAGCAAAGGGCAGCTACTTCCAGCTCTGTAGGCCAGTAGTTTTGCTCTGCAGGTTTTAATAATCGAGNATATTATTGTCTCCAGTTTAGATGTTTCAATTAAATGTCGTATTTTAGAGACTACCCAGCAAAGGGCAGCTACTTCCAGCTCTGTAGGCCAGTAGTTTTGCTCTGCAGGTTTTAATAATCGAGAAATAAACATAATAGGTAGAGTTGATTTAGAGGTAGGTGGATCTCGAATCGAATGATAAATCATCGCACCAATACCTTTAGCAGTGCATCTAGATCAGCATATAGCTGGAGAAGTGGTGAGAAGTGATGGAGCATAGATTGTTGTGAAAAATCTTTTTGTAACACTTGAAAGGCTGTGATTTCCTCTTCTGTTGGGATTTGAAGATAAAGTTTAGCGGCCTGTCGCGCCCGTCTTGGACCTTGTGTAAAGCCAGCGGACTTGAGTTGTTTATATAAGACCACTTTTCTTGCTTGAAGAGCGGCAGACTTCTGAGCATAATGCGGAATAAATTGACGAAGCCATGAGGTGAGACCTAAATAATATTCTAATTGTTTAAGCGTCTGTGGAAATTTTAGTTTTGCTATAGCGCACAGTTTTTCTTTATTTGAGGCCAATCCTAACGCGTCAACTCTCTGCCCCAGTAATTCAACTGATGGATAATTTAGAAAGCATTTTTGAAGGCTAAGGTGAATAAAGTGTGTCTCAAGCTTGTTGAAAACTTCACGAAGGTGAATTTGATGTTACTTAAACGTTTAGCTAAAAATAACTATATCATCTATATAGGCACGAGCGAAACTACGCTATAGCCTTAGAATGTTATCAATAGTACGCTGAACATAAGCGACAGAATTACGACAGCCCATCACTGCAGATCTAAACGTTTCCTGGCCCCTATGACTAGCGACTGTCAAGCGAAATTGGTGGTCATCGCGGACTTTCCACTGATAAAAAAATGACGCACAGTCAATAGTGGATATGAAGTTGCAACCAGCTATCGCTGATAGTATTTCCGCTTGCGTTGGAATCGGGTATGCGTCTGGCATAATTATATGATTTAGCGCCCGAATATCGACTACTACTCTTCCTTTACGCTCTCCGTTCACTATTTTCCAGACCACGAAGACTGGGAATGAAAATGGCGTCGATTTAGTCGTCCAGTAAAGACGGCCTTGTTTGTGTAACTTGTCATGAGTTTTGTCAATTAAGGCTTGTACTTCGAGTCCTTGCTTGTATACTCTAGCTTGTCCTGGTTTGTAGAGCTCTTCCCAGTAATAAAGTACTCTAAAATTTTAGCATGTTGATAACATCAAAAACGATACGATATTGAGAATAATGAAGTAGCAATCATTGAAAAAATAGCTGGTTGGTTTGTATTTGATGATTTCAATTTAATGTTAGGATTGTTAAATTTTGTGTTATTGTTCTTGAAATCTAAGGCGCTGAACGGCGAGGGGTCAGGACGAGATTCAGCTCAGGTTTTCAAGTTCGAATTGGAAAGTCACATGGGTCGATTCCCAATTGGGTAAAGCGCTGATGGATGGAGTTAACGTATTACTAGGGAAGTTTAGCAGCTGAATTTATATAACCACACCCTCTGGATTCTAAAACATTATTCAAATGTGGAGAGCGTAGTTCAAATTAGGCTAGTAACAAAAACTAATGCACGTTGGCCGACATAGGGTAGGACGGATAGTAGGTACTTGGACTTATACAAATATATTTGATCTAAAGATCCAAAACTAACACGATTTCAGAATATATAAGAAATGCCTTTAGCGCGTCCGCGACTCGCGTCTTTCATCCACATATGTAGGCAGCCTCGTGTTCAGCCTCTCAGCCTTCCCTTCCTCTCACTCTAAGAGATTTTACTATTAATTTGACCTGTATAGATTTAACCCAGGCTACATCTGGGTATTTATGAATATAGGCTTCAGTCCTATTACAGCTCTGCACACTCTCCTTTAATTGTTCTTCACGTCTAGTCTTCTGTCTATCCTTGTCTCCTTGATTATTGTCTAGAGAATAGATATAAATAATATAATACTAGAACTCCCTTGATAACCGCCCTCAACCTTATTCTATCCATATCTAAACCCCTTGACCTATTTAAAGATTAGTAGCCTCCCGTGCTGACAATGTCCCTTAACAACAACATTCATTCTAAATGCGAAACAGTTTCTCCAAACGGCGTTACTGCTTATGGAAATGACGAAGAAATACATAGTTTAAACAAAATTTTAATCACTTTTAAATCACTTTGGGACAATCCAAAAAAACCTCTTTTACCATTAATCCATCTGGAGAGTGTATTAATATTCCTCTAATTGATGGATGGGAATATAAATATAAACCTGGGCAAGCCCGTGTTTATCCAGCTGGAAAATCAGATCGGGAAGTTATTGATAAAACTTTTGACGAGCTATATCAGCAAGGGCGCCTAAATTGGACTTCAAAACACACACCTTTCTCATTCCCATGCTTTGTTGAATGAAAAAATACTCTGAATGGTAGAAAAGGTCGTGTAGTTGGTAACATTCGCGCATTAAACCAAATGTGTTACCGGATGCGTATCCAATATCGCTTCAATCAGATATCATTGCTGCGCTCGCAGGTTGCAACTTTATTTCCACCGTGGACTGTGCAAGTTCTTTTTATCAACGGAAAGTGACCCCAGAGCATCAGCACCGACTAACGGTTTCCTCACATAGGGGGCAGGAAACCTTCACATGTGCTGTTATGGGTTTTCGTAATTCTCCGGCGTACGCGCAGCGAGTCATAGACTCAATACTCCGAGAAAAAAGACCTTTTTCACGTGCTTACATCGACGATATCGTGATTTTCTCTAAAACTCTCCAAGATCACCTCTCACATCTATCCCAAGTTTTCCAAAAATTAATATCATGTAATATTCATCTCAGTCCTAAAAAGTGTTTTCTTTCATACCCATCAGTTGCCCTATTAGGTCAAAAAGTAGATGCACTTGGCTTATCTTCTAGTATTGATAAAATAGCAGCCATTACAAATCTCAATTTCTCACGTACACTAAAATAACTTGAACATTATCTCGGGATTATTTCTTGGCTAAGAATATTTATCCCAAATTATACTATGCTGTCGGCGCCATTACATGAAAGAAAAGTCGCACTTTATAGAAATGACAAAAAGATGCCTCTCATCAAATCCATGAGAATGAAACAAGCTGTGCGTACAACAATTGATGATATTTCTAAAGAAGAAATGGCTTCTTTTAAGTCTCTGCAAGCCGCTTTTCAAAAAGCCACTATGCTCGTTCACTTTGATGCCAATATTCGTCTTTACGCTGACCTTGACTCCTCTAAAAAAGGAATTGGTGCAATGATATATCACTCAAATATTGACCCACCTACACAAAAAACAGTTAAACCAATTATGTTTTTATCCAAACTCTGGAAACCAGCAGAATCACATTACTGGCCTACAGAAATGGAAATAGCAGGACTCTGTTGGGTTGTTCAGAAAATTCGTCACCTAATCGAGGCATCAAAAACTGCTACAATCATTTATACAGATCATAGCGCCGCCATTCAAATTGCAACGCAATCTTCAATGACAACAACTAGCCTAGTCCGCATGAACATCAGACATGTGAGAAGCTTCGAGTTCCTTAATCGCTTTAAGCTAGAAGTTAGACACAAATCTGGAAAAACAAACACAGTCCCTGATGCTCTTTCGAGATTTTAAAAATAACGAGTGTTTTTCTGCAGAAAATAAACCATTAGCATATCCTATAGCAGTTCTAGATGTAAGTCCGGAATTTATGCTGAAGCTTGTTGACGCCTACAAAAGTGATTCCAAATGCCAAAACACACTCGACGCTCTGAAAACGAACGAAGAGTTAGGAGAAAATGCTGCGTATTTGCCATTTGAGTTTAAGAACGAAATATTGTACGCAAAACCAGATGCTATTCATCAAAAACATCGACCAGTGATCCCGAAGCTCTTGGAAGGCGAGATATTCAAACATGCTCATGATAATCTAGGTCATATTGGTTTTGATAGAATTCATGAGCGAATTAGTGATAATTTCTATCTCTTCAATCTATCAAAACGCTTACGTACATACCTCTGGCACTGTCCTGAATGTAAGCTCTATCACACACCTAGACATCAACCGTTTGGTAGTCTCCAACCAATACTTACTCCACCTCTACTTTTTCATACTATCAGCATAGATTTCATCTTAGCACTCCCTAAAACACCATTAGAAAACTGGAATATGGCTATGACTATCACAGACAAGTTCAGTAAAGCTCTGACTATCCTTCCCGGAAAATCAACTTGGACTGCAGAAGAGTGGGGCTTCAATCTAATAAATCATCTTTTACTTTTGCTCTGGGGCTTACCACGAGCAATTATTTCCGACCGAGATCGTAAATTCGTTAGCGAAGTTTGGCGTGGAATTTTCAAAAAGCTAAAAGTTGATTTGCTATTTTCAACCGCATGGCACCCCCAAACAGACGGAGCATCTGAACGTTCTAACCAACAAGTTGAGATTTCTATGCGATACCTGTGTGCATGCCTTGATAATATTGGAGAATGGCCGAAAATAATACCAGTAATATCATCAACATTTTGTAACAGTACATCGAGGGGAACTGACAAGCCAGCTACGGAAATAATGTATGGTCACCGAATTAGAGAACCATTAGATATTACTTCAAGTGCACTTGTTGACCTGGCCATAGAGCCTACAGGCAATATTGAAGTTAATGGGTATCCATCTGAGCCAACTCAATATAGGCCAGCACGTATTGATGCAATTGATGCAATAAAACTAGCCGCTATTTATATGAAACGACATTACGATGCTAAACATACGCCCAAATTCTTCAATGTGGGTGACTATGTGGCGCTACGACTACATAGAGGGTTTAACGTTCCTGGCTTGGTTGGGCGAAATGTCAAAATTGAGCAACAATTTGCAGGACCTTTTCGTATCCTAGAACGAATAGGGAAGTTAGCATACCGCATTGAGTTACCACCATCTATGAGCAGAATTCATCCAGTGACTAGTATCGCTCATTTAGAACAAATACCTAATCCCGCTGAAGATCCTTTTAACCGAAACACACCACAAGTTATTTCATTATCTTTGATTCCAGAAAAACTTGTTACAGGCTTTGCCCGCTATGTTATTGCTGATCTAAAGCCCAGCCTTGCTTACGTTAGTCGAGACCATAATTGGCTCGTGCGCTGAGAACTTGAGACTATGACCTCATAGGCAGGATAGCTGAGGATCTCTCAGGACAGATCTCTCAGGACAGATCACAAAGTGAATTGGAATCACTTTGTTCTGGTTGCCAAGTATTTAACTAGTTTTCCCCAACTGTAGATAGCCCTTCATAGAAAATATAGATTATCATTGTGGCTTTACTTACGAGCATCGACCGTTCGTCTTCGTCCCTTAACAAAACTACTCAACAAGCGTACGTTGCGTCGACGAGGGGATGGTATAGTTACTTAGTATCTAGTTCGGTATGAAGGCCACACAGTGCAATCGGATAATTGGGTCCTCGAACGTAGGTTAGATATTGATCTGATAAATGCCTATAAGCAAAATGTTGCAATTTCGAGACAAACTATGGTATGATACTTGGCATTGCAGGTGCAAAGCTTTTCTTTGAACCGTGCTTATTTATTTATTTATTTATTCTATTTATGGTCCTAGGCGTAAGCCATAATGTCCACTTTGGGTACAGGACCGGCGGAGCCGGTCGGGATCATGGCCTCAGGCATGCCCTACTCGTTCGCGCCCGCTATTTACATATAATGTAAAGTAATATAAGGAAAAAGAAACGACGAAAGAAAGAAATATAAGCAAAAACAAAAGAAATAAATAAATATAAAGAGTAGCCCAGCATTTCTCATACCGAGATCTGACTTGCCATATCTAGTGACGGCAACCTATTGTATACTCTCGTCGCGTCCAGCAGAGGGTAAGTCGGATATCTGGCCACCAAAGCAACCTGTAATCCGCGCAAATTCAATAAATTTCTTGTAGCTATTATGCCCAAGAAGTTGTCTTCTAAAGGAATCTATATTCATTCCATTTCGTAGTTTACGCATTTGAATTGCGTGTCGTCGACAACGGATAAAGTGGGTAGGAGTAGTCTCCTGTCCACAGACGCATTCAAGATTGGCGTCTACATGCTTTAAGCGACGATGATATGCCGCAAAGTCACCGTGTCCTGTTCTAGCAGCAATCAGTTCATGAAGTAGCCGCCGTGGTATTGAACCGTGCTTATTGTAAGCGAATATTCGATTTATGCTTAGTCATTTATGACTAATTGTTACTATTATATATAGATATATTTCCTAGTCTTAGATCATCATATATATTTACATACTCATAACTTTATACCTTATAAGGTAACAGGTTGCCTTCCATACGCTGCATCTAATGAAAGCATAGTACTTAATCGAAACCTTGCGCGCATTCCCGTAAAACAAAGACTTTTAACACTTACCAAAGGTGATAAAAGTTGCTTCACAATCACTGATATTACTTATGCATCTCTCGACATAAATGGACGTAAAGTACGTCTTTGTGGATATGTCACACCCGGCCTTCAGCCTTCACTATGTGTTATGAATCGTATCTGTGAGGGTTCAAACCCTAATCCTGGCTCTGGCTTAATAAGCCCTCGCTTATGAACGGTTACGATGCCACATTGGAATGTCGCTTCCCTATGTGATCCTCTATGCATGCTACTAAGCAAGCCCCTTATGTAAGCCCCTATGCAGGCTATTATGCAAACCCCTTATGTAAGCCCTATGGAAGCTCCTTAGTCAAGCTCCTTAGTTACTATGATTGTAGCAGGAGTTAAGATTGAAAGACTGATTTTAGATGTCGTTGGAAAGAGAGAAAGGGGTATTTACAGAACTATATATAGTCTCGTTCATCATTTACATAGAGATCACGCACTTCTTAGTTATTTAATTTACATACATTGAATCTATATCTTGAGCTATTCGGATATAACCTCTCACAGTAGAAGTGCGTCACTTTCATCTTCTTAAGACTAGAGGACGCATCAGCATCAGCATCAGCATCAGCATCAGCATCAACATCAGCATCAGCATCAGCATCAGCATTAGTAACAGTATCAGCATCAGCATCAACATTAGCATCAGCATTAGTAACAGTATCAGTTGAGCTTATTCATAACTCTATCATCCGTCAAAATGGTGGGTCTAAACGACGTTGACATGGAAACCGAGAGTAGTCAATATTACCAGACTCCCGATAGCCAACCCTCCAATTCTGACACTAACGAAGCCACCCCTTCGTGGGTTTCTCATATCATCCGTCTCCTTACTCAACTATTAGGAAATCAACCGTCAACGCGCCAAACCTTTTCCCTTGACCAAAGACCGGGGCACTTTCAACCGCACCCAGAAAAATTCTCAGGCTTTGACCCTACTAAAAATCCTCAATTCAGAAGCTTATTAGAAGCAAAGCTTAGAATCGATGCAAAGGCCATCGGTACCGAAGAAGAGAGAGTCTGGTATGGATTTGGTCGACTAACAGACACTGCACTCAAACGTATTCACCCGTGGATAGAGTATACCAAAAATACTAGATATTTTACTGTGGAGGAGTTTCTTAATAGACCAGATAAAGCTTTTGGTGACCCAGAAAAAATCACAAAGGCAATTGATCGGTTAAACTCAATACGACAAGGTAATCGCGATTTTCGTGAATTTCTCCAAGACTTTGAACAAACCCTACTAGAGGCACAGGCCTGGGGTTGGACCGAAGAAGAAAAAAAAGGCTACCTTCGGGCTGGACTAAATCGGGATCTCACAGACCGTTTAGTATCACAACCAGAGCCTCGTGGTTATGATGAATTTGTAACACAAATTCGTACAACCTCAGATAAGTTGGAAGCTATAAAGGCTTGGGATCATCGAAGAAGTCGTAATCGTCATATTCCCCAAGTATCTAGTACCGAAGAAAACCAATCCTCCAGTGACCCAATGGATTGGGAGCCAACCCAGGCTGTAAATGTTGCTGCAGCTCAACATAATATAAGGGGACAACCTTCAAGAACTCGTGCAACTTGGGTGTCACGCGAAGAGATTGGCCGAAGAATTGAGGCTGGACTTTGTTTGAGATGTGGAGGTAGAGGCCACGTGATCAAGGACTGTCCTTTACTTCCAGCGTTTAACCCAAATCGACAGGGTAAAAACTTTTCATTTAAACCAAAAGTTACTGCAGCTTCTATGTCAGATGACCAAGAATTTGAAGATGTGTCGGGAAATGCATAGCCTCTGACAAAAGTCACAATCAGAGGCCAAAAAGGAAGTTTGACTTGAAGACGGAATGGAATCGTTTTGAGGAATCCATGGATGGAAAACCTTTTATTGTAAATATTTTCATAAATGATATTACATTTGCAAGTACCTTAATTGATACTGGTTGCCTTTCATATGGTTTATATGATTCTTATTTCGCTCAGAAAAACAACCTTGTGCGCTTGAAAATAAACCCACGAGAAGTAGTTGGGTTTGATGGGAAGATCGCGTCGTCAGTAAACGAAGTCGCCGTCGTAGATATTGACTTGGATGGTCATAGACAATCCAAGGTTTTTCTTTATATTGCTCCATTAGGACAATATGATATGATTTTAGGAATGCCTTGGATAGTATCACAAGACGCAAGAATAAACGGACCGCGTTCAGAGATGGAGATTCGATCAACAGGGATAATAGTTCATAGTAAGAATGCCGTCCAAAATGAACAGAACAGACTGAAAACGCAGCATACGTTGACACAAGTATCAGCTGTCACCTTTAAGCAATTAACCAAGAATTATGCAAAGAATAAGGGAGTCCAATTGTTTGCAGACAGTATGGCAGATATTAACAAAGCACTGGCAGTAAAGAAACGAACAGATCCAAGTTCAGTATTGCCGGTACACTATCACGATTTTTTGGATGTTTTTGATTAAAAAAATCAGAATCACTGCCACCTTTACGAGGAAAAGGAGTAGATCACGCAATCGATATTGAAAACAAAAATGGCCAAGAAGCAAAGGTACCTTGGGGCCCGTTATATAGTATGTCAAGAGAAGAATTACTGGNTGGATGGTCATAGACAATCCAAGGTTTTTCTTTATATTGCTCCATTAGGACAATATGATATGATTTTAGGAATGCCTTGAATAGTATCACAAGACGCAAGAATAAACGGACCGCGTTCAGAGATGGAGATTCGATCAACAGGGATAATAGTTCATAGTAAGAATGCCGTCCAAAATGAACAGAACAGACTGAAAACACAGCATACGTTGACACAAGTATCAGCTGTCACCTTTAAGCAATTAACCAAGAATTATGCAAAGAATAAGGGAGTCCAATTGTTTGCAGACAGTATGGCAGATATTAACAAAGCACTGGCAGTAAAGAAACGAACAGATCCAAGTTCAGTATTGCCGGTACACTATCACGATTTTTTGGATGTTTTTGATTATAAAAAATCAGAATCACTGCCACCTTTACGAGGGAAAGGAGTAGATCACGCAATCGATATTGAAAACAAAAATGGCCAAGAAGCAAAGGTACCTTGGGGCCCGTTATATAGTAAGTCAAGAGAAGAATTACTGGCACTTCGAAAGACTTTATCCGAGTTACTAGATAAGGGATTTATCAGAGTTAGCAATTCACCAGCGGCTGCACCTGTACTCTTTGTCAAAAAACCTGGAGGAGGTCTCAGATTTTGTGTGGATTACAGAGGTTTAAATCAGATAACAAGGAAGGATCGCTACCCTCTTCCTTTGATTTATGAAACATTGAGGAATGTGAGCAAAGCTAAATGGTTCACAAAACTCGATGTTATTGCCGCCTTCCACAAAATTCGAATAGCTGAAGGGGATGAATGGAAAACCGCCTTCCGAACCAGATATGGATTATATGAATGGTTGGTCACGCCATTTCGTCTTGCAAATGCACCTAGTACGTTTCAAAAATATATCAATTGGGCCTTACGGGACTATCTTGATGTTTTTTGTTCCGCTTATGTCGACGACATACTCATCTACTCATCTGGAAGTAGGGCAGAACACCAAAGCCAGGTTCGAAAAGTATTAAATCGTCTCAGAGAAGCAGGATTTCAGATCGATGTAGATAAGCGTAAATTTGAGACAAGAGCAACAAAGTATCTTGGGTTCATTGTAGATGTTGATCATGGACTTAAGATGGATCCGGAGAAAGTTAAGGCGATCGAAAATTGGGAGGCACCAACATCCGTTAAAGGGGTTAGAGGATTCCTTGGATTCGCAAACTTTTATCGAAGATTCATACATAAGTTTGCAGATATTGCACGCCCTCTTACGGAGCTTACCCGTAAAGACTCTAACTTTCAATGGAACTCGGAAGCAGATCAAGCATTAAATAAGCTTAAACAAATATTTTTGAGTGCTCCCGCACTTGGTCAATTCGACTATGACAAGCCCACGCGAATCGAAACTGACTCTTCTGGGTGGTGCACTGGTGGTACGCTACAACAGTTGAATGACAAAGGAGTGTGGGTCCCATGTGCTTCCTTTTAAAAAAAGAATAATCCAGCTGAGTGTAACTACGAAATTTATGATAAAGAAATGCTGGCCATAATACGTTGTTTAGAGGAGTGGGATTCTATCACAGATCAAGTATAGAAAGCAATGGGCATTTATATAGATGATGGTATTTTAATAATTAGACTTGAAGATCTAAGTTAATAGGAATAATACCCTAATTTATATCATTAACTTATTGAAATTGAGACTGTGCAATACTCTCTAGAAGTTTCTACTTAATTCTACACTCGAGTCCCTCCGGTATGTACTAGAATATTCTATAAACTTCAGAGATAATTATGGAAGTCTCACGTGACTCTCGGGATTACTAAGCATGCACTAGCAAGCGCATGCTACAGGGATCAATAGGTTGACTAACCGCCACATACACCCCTTCCTCTCCAACGTTAAGTGGTTTTGTTCTTAATTCGTTGTGATCTACGTCGGTTTTTTGTTTGGTTTTCAGCCGGGCCAACAAATGCACCAACACTGTGATGTGGTGGGCCATCGTGTTCTTCAATTTTACCGTAGGTGGACTCGAAATTTTCAAGCGCAATTGTATCCTTGACGTATTCTAGAGGCTCCCATGTGGGGTCTGCCCATCCAGTCCATTTTACTAGTGCTTGTCTAAATGTTCCACGCCCGCGACGAATTGTTCTAGCACGTAAAATAGATTCGACTTCATATTCAGGCTCCTCTAAGTTATCAATTAGTGGGGGGTTTTGAGTATCATCACAAGATTGGCTTGGGAGGGGATCATTGCTTGCTCTCTTGACTAATTCAACATGGAAGCGATTATGTATATTTCCAGGAACATTTAGTTCCACTGTTAATGCGTCCGATACAGCTGTGACTTCGTACTTAGCATGTTGCCAAGCGAGTTTTTTCTTGAGTTGAGGTGTACTTATGTGTCGTAATTCAATCCATACTTTGTCATCCACATGAAACCTTTCTGGCTGACGTTGGGATCGGTTTGCATTTTGTTCGTATCGTTGTTGAGCAGAAGCCATTGCAGCCTGGGCAAAGTCTTGTGCTTCTACTATTCGCTTTATATATTCTGTTTCTGATAGTTTTCCAGGGTGTCTTACTTGATCAACAGGTGGTGTTGGCTCCATCAGTGGGTCTATATTATAACCATGACGCAGGAAGAAAGGACTCATTCCTCCAATAGCAGAGTTAGGTCTGGAATTTAATGCGAGTTGGGCCATTGGTAACAGATCCATCCAGTTATCTTGTGCATAACAAGTGAAAACTCTAAGGTACTTGTATATTTCTTGGTTTGCCCGTTCACTAGCGTTAGATTGCGGATGATAATTTATTTTATTTATTTATCTATTTATTTATCTAGTTTTAGGTCCTAGGCCGAAGCCCTACATTTAACTAAATCCAGGACCGGTAGAGCCGGCAGGGGTCATGCTCGGAAGCATGCCTTGCTCGTTCATACCATTTAACATACCTCAAGTGGATGTTATCAATCTAAATTAAGAAGAAAAAATAAAAGAAAATAAAAGAAATATTGTATAAAGGAAATGGTTTTAATAATATGTGCTAATATTTCTCACATTAGCATTCATTCTGCCATTATCTCGTAGCATTAGATTTTGAAGTACTTTCCTCGCATCCAGCAGAGGATTAGTCGATTTCTATGTTTTCGTAGCAGCCCGTAAGCCGAGCAAATTCTTTAAACTTCTCTGAGCAGTCGTGTCCAAGAAGTTGGCTAGTAAAATAGTCAAGTGTCATGCCTTTCCTAAGTTTACGTGTGATAT
>QVIK01000486.1:0-39063 GCA_003957845.1 Oidium heveae
TTTATGCATTGCAAAATTCATTTGCAAGATCAGCGAAGAGATCTTTACCACATAATACCGGAAAACCCTGGTGGGACCAGAACTGCAGAGAGGCACGTCAAAGATATCGAGAGACATTGCGCAACGATATTGCTTCTGATGCAGATAAAAAAGAATTTAGAAGAGTTATTAAAAGAGCAAAAACGCTCATTCTATCAGAAAAAAGTAGGTGAGATTACCAGAGCAAAGGATATCTTTGATATTGTAAAAGGGCAAAGGTCAAAAGGTGCCTTTCGTACTCCCCCCTCCACAATCCTCTATCGCCCCTGACCCTCCAGCGCAAGCACTTGAGGACAAAAGAGATGTTCTCTTCAGAAATCTTCAATGTAATCAGTCTGAAACCGCAAGTATTCCCCTAAATACTCCATCTGTTCCAAGACAATCTCTCCCTTTCCCAAAACTAACAATGATGGAAGCCTCCAAAGCTATCCTAGGAGCTGGAAATACGACACCCGGTAAAGACGGGATCTCTAGTGCAATGCTTCGCCTCGCATGGCCATATATTTCTAACCTGGTGTTAGAACCTTTTCAAGCATGCATCGATACTGGGTACCATCCTTGTTGCTTCCGGACTGCTATCCTAACGATTATTTCTAAACCTAATAAGGCAGATATGACTACTCCTAGCTCTTATAGATCTATGGGTTTCCATAGATAACTATAGTATTGCGAGATTTTTACTCTCAAAAACCCTTGTACTGTCTTCCCAAATAGTGTACTTAGAGGCCCTGGAAACTATTAAACAATGGAAAGCAAGAATCAGACTCCCCCATATCTCCGAGGGCGAGATAAAAGTACGCTGGGTGCCTAGTCACTCTGGAATTTATGGCAATGAACTAGCAGACCTTGTGGCTAAAATAGGTGCGGCTATGGCTTACAACGAGTCACAACAAAAGCATTCGTTAGTTTCACTGTGACGATGGCAAAAGATGAGAATGGAATACCAAAGAAAGATCTGGTGGCAAGCCAACGCTCCTAATAGATACACCCAGCTCGAAATTAATTCTGCCCCTCTTTCATCCAAAGAGCTTCGGCTAAGCCGAAAACTACTAGGACGCCATATTGCTACTAGAACCGGACATGGAAACTGCACTGCCTACTATACACATTTTAATCACCACGCCGCCAATCTATATTGTAAATGCGGATCACCTACGGCACCGCTTCATTTTTCCTTTTGCAGAATATTGCGTCGCCGAAACGGTCGCCCTCCTGGACTTATTAGCTTCCTCATCCTTTCTTTGCTCGGAACCCCTAAAGGTGCCGACACACTATTCGAATGACTTGAAAAAGCCGGATTTTTCGTAAATATTTTTAATCGATAAGAGTACAGTTTTGTTTTATTGTACGTGTTAGTTAGCCATTATGTTATGTTGTTCTATCTAACACTTGGGAAAACCCTCTGAAGACTTTTGAGGCCATCCACTGACAGTGGTTATTAGCCTTTCTTTTGTTTCTATTAAGTGCTGGCTGTTTCACTCAACGCCTGATAACATATATGTATTGGCTTAGATAAGCTTATCGCCCTAGGGCTCCGGCTCTAGCGTCATATGTCTCTAGATGGGATAAGAGTTTAGCGTGTAGATTACGTAAAGCTTGTTCTTAGATATTAAATAGTAAAATAAAATAGTAAAATAAATAAATAAAATAATAAAATAATAAAATAATAAAATAATAAAATAATAAAATAATAAAATAATAAAATAATAAAATAATAAAATAATAAAATAATAAAATAATAAAATAATAAAATAATAAAATAATAAAATAATAAAATAATAAAATAATAAAATAATAAAATAATAAAATAATAAAATAATAAAATAATAAAATAATAAAATAATAAAATAATAAAATAATAAAATAATAAAATAATAAAATAATAAAATAATAAAATAATAAAATAATAAAATAATAAAATAATAAAATAATAAAATAATAAAATAATAAAATAATAAAATAATAAAATAATAAAATAATAAAATAATAAAATAATAAAATAATAAAATAATAAAATAATAAAATAATAAAATAATAAAATAATAAAATAATAAAATAATAAAATAATAAAATAATAAAATAATAAAATAATAAAATAATAAAATAATAAAATAATAAAATAATAAAATAATAAAATAATAAAATAATAAAATAATAAAATAATAAAATAATAAAATAATAAAATAATAAAATAATAAAATAATAAAATAATAAAATAATAAAATAATAAAATAATAAAATAATAAAATAATAAAATAATAAAATAATAAAATAATAAAATAATAAAATAATAAAATAATAAAATAATAAAATAATAAAATAATAAAATAATAAAATAATAAAATAATAAAATAATAAAATAATAAAATAATAAAATAATAAAATAATAAAATAATATAAAAAAATAAAATAAAAAAATAAAATAAAATAAAAAAATAAAATAAAAAAATAAAATAAAAAAATAAAATAAAAAAATAAAATAAAAAAATAAAATAAAAAAATAAAAAAATAAAATAAAAAAATAAAAAAATAAAAAAATAAACTAGTTCGTATCCCTGTAAGTCCAAGTACCTATTATCCGTCCTACCATATGTCGGCCTTGTGCATTAGTTTCATAATTTTAGTTAGTTTATTTCAAATCGTCCAATCAATGGAAATCCTCATTAGCATGCTATATAAATTTCAGGGAGTAATTCTATAAAAATATCTAAGTAGAAGTTCTTACTGGGTCTCATCACTGCAAGGACTCAGAGCAAATCCAGAGCGAACAGGTTTGGTTATGCCTATCGATGTTGGTAAGATTGAAAGTCTCTTTACCGCCATTTCGTAAGTTCCAGCTGGGGAGAGCTTACGCCAATCGATGTTGTTTGTTAGCCTAATAAGTAGTTTCACATTCTTGGAGCATGTGGATTTATCTTTTTTACTTGTAAGGGCATTCGTTATGCGGTTAACAGAAGCTTGGGTGACTTTTTTTTTCTACGCTGCGTAGTCTGTATGATAAGCTTCGTAGTACCTTGTGATTTCTTGTGGCGATTTCGAATTTAAGTTGACCACCTTTTTTCTATATTTAGTGGCATATTCGGTGGGAAATGGTTAACTTTTATAACCCCATGTTTAATTTTTTCCACCAAAGATTTAAGAGGGGTTGCCACTATTAATGGGTTAATTGGTGACTTAGCTTTGTTTAAGGTTTTTTCTTTTGATATAGTTTCTCTTGGGAAGCACTTAATAAGGGTGGATGTAGCATCAGCTGCCACGAATTTTGAAATGGCTGATCGAAATGTGCTTAGATAGTTTTTCCTATATCTTTCTCTGCACCCTCTTGAAAGTTAGATGCTGTACCATCGAATCGACTTCGGGTGATGCCGATAGCTCCCTGTTTTAGTAAAATATAGGTTTGTTCCCAAATGAACAGGGAGAGAGAAGTTATCACCTCAGGGGGGCTGGCTATATTCATGTCACCCGCCACCAACAACGCCAATTTGCAAACAAGTATAATATCATCAAACGAGTTCGCTCTGCTTGCTCTTGGCATTGCTGTGCCGTGAAAATCTACGCGAACTCCCGCGGGAGGAAGGATTTGGTTTTTTCTACTTCGTCTGAGTGATCCGTGGTGATTGAGTCAGTTATAATAGAGGCTGCAAATTTTGTTGTAGGAACTGGCTCGGGAATTTTGCAGCTTAACTCTAGTTTGCCGGGTTTTTTATTGTTTTACGGAGTTCGTAGTGGTCTTGTAGACTTCTTGGGGGGGGTGGATGAGGAGCTTATTTCCGTCGAAGGAGCTTGTCTTATAATCACATATTCCAAACATTCTTCAATGTTTCAAAGAGCTGAATTCTTGCTGAGTATCAAAAAAAAATAGAGGTTTTATTATTTCCTTAGTTACTAAGAGTTAGCTTCCTGGTTAATTATCAAGTATACATTAATTATAATATAATTACCAGCGCCGATCTCTGATGGGTGGTTGTCATTATGCATTCTCTGTATTTCTATTCGTTCCTTATATTATGTTGCAACACAATTGCATGCTCTTTCACTAGACATTGCCGGCAAGCTGATCAGATACCCCAGTTTGTCAAAGACTTTGGTACGTGCAAGAAAAGAAAGACCTACTAATAATTAAAGATTATGACTAATGAATCATCTTAACTTAAGCTCCGTTGGTTTTCCTCGACAAAAATGAAAAATATTTTCCCTCCGACATAGCTAAGCATATTGAAAACACTACTCCATTCATTAATAGGACCACTATAAATCCAACACCCTCCGTTACAGTTGAAAATCTTGACTCGCTAAACCAATTTATTGATAATGTATCTAAGGTTTATCTCACTCTGAAAGAGCCGGTGGAAAGCAATCCTACTTTCCTTTTTGGCACTCAACCAGATGAAAATGGAGCAACGATCGACGCGACAAGTTGCGTGATCATTGTTACAGATCATGGTAATGGCACTGTTGACGCGTTTTACATGTACTTTTATTCGTTTGATAAAGGCAACACAGTCCTTTTCCAAGAACTTGGCAATCATGTTGGTGATTGGGAACATACAATGGTTCGCTTCAAAAATGGCTCGCCTGAAGCTTTATGGCTCAGTCAGCATGCATTTGGACAGGCATTTAGCTATGGAGTAATGAAGAAGCAAGGGGATCGAGCTATCGTCTATTCAGCCAGAGGGACACATGCCAATTATGCTACTGCTGGTGAACATGACCATACTTTTCCAGGTGTTACCTTACCAAAAGGTCTACTAGTAGATTATACAAGTGAAGGAAAACTATGGGACCCCGTGAAAAGCGCATATTTCTACACCTTCGATGCAGCTTCCAACACAATTACTGGTGTAGACAGCAACCCAGTCGGAATTATGAATTTCAAAGGCCGGTGGGGTGATGCCGAGTATCCTGGCAACAGTCACGGACAAACAAGCTTTTTTGGCTTCAAAAAATATGTTGATGGTCCTACAGGTCCTTTGGATAAAGACTTGGATCGAAAAAATGTTTGTCCAGATAGAATTCAAAATTGTGATATCAAAAATGAGATCGGTGCTTAACCCAAGACATCTCTGATTAATCACACTTAATGTCAAATCCTCCGATTCACGTTGAATCTACTTTATTAAAATCTTCACATGTGTGGAGAAATCAATATTTACTCGGAAAAAAAATGAAATTTCAAAGTTCTCAAAATTTATGTACATAGTTATAAATGATCTTGGTTTAATTTGGCTAGCTAATAAATAGTATTTTATGCAATGGCTAATTAATTGTGGCAGTAATACGAATTACATAAAAATCTCTCTATTCTTGAAAGATATAGTCCTAGAAAATATCAATGTTAGCGTCAAATCTCATTTTCTTCAATCATTGATTCTGCCTCAAGATTTCTATGATCCTTACTTCAAATTAAAATTTTAAATGGCTACATGAACAAAGTCTCTATCTACTTTAACGAGGACTAACTATTTAAGTGATCCAACTACAATCCTCCAATCCATGAATCAAAAATCGATAATTAGTTCATTTCTGTCACGATGAAGAGTAACAGTCCAAGCTTGAACTTTTGTTTAAATCTGAGAGTGACTGTCAGTAGCTAATGGAAACAGATGGCTATCGATGATAGGATAACTTTGCGTGATCGATAAAGGGTAACTAGTAACTATGGGACTAATGACTATTGATCCTAGGGATATCTGAGGAGAGAAATTGGTAGTTATGATATTTGTAACTAATGATACGGGTAAAGACTAGGATAGTTGCCGAACTAATGGTGTCAATTATGACAGAATGCTAAACGCGAGGAACTTAGTTACAGCGAAATTATCTTTTACTATTTACCCAGTCTTACTCCCATGTTCTTCACTCACGTTAGCTACTCTGTAAGAGAAAAAAAAAAAAAAAAAAAAAGAAAGTTTCCTGTATTTTGCTGTGCAGGCTTGATACGGCGTTTGCCGGTGATTGTCTTCTTCCATCCCGCTCTCAGCCAATGGCTCGTTGCCAGGCCGGGATTTACCGGTATAGCCGAATGAATATATTTTTACGAAAACAAAACTAGCGAAACCTGACAAGATCATTTAAACGGGGTCAGTCACAAAATGCTATTTTATCGAGACTTATGATTTTTTTTTTGATTTTTTTTTAGTGATACCAATATTAGCTCAGTTCTCTTTGTAATAACATTCGCAAAAGAAAAAAAAAGAGGGAGAAATAAAGTTAAAAATAGTCTAAGGATAAAAGGGTATTTTTTATATCGGTTTATGACATTTTGTTATCTTTTTTTTTCTTCTCCTTATTATAATAAGGGATATTAAGACAAGTGATTCGAGTATTTATAAGTGATGAACTAATTCCTTGTAAATATAGATATGTGTATTTTTATTTATGAAGATTTCTTCAGATCGGTAAGTATTCCATTACTCACACTAAATCTTAAACAAAACGCCTGATTACACCCAGCCAGCTTTTCCCTTGAAGTAATACCTGCTAAAAATTCCCCATATCAATTGGAATAGTTTTGACGGAAAATTTTTTTTTCGATCTTGATTTAGTTACTTGAAATGTTGAGGCTACTCAAGTAGAAAAAAGAAAAAAAAAGAAAAATTAGGGTATAGATAGGTATAGTTTTGAAAAGATAACCTGTTTACAACACCAAGAGTATCGTTTATGGCCAAATGTATGCATCTATTGAGCTTTTTTCTCATTTAATAAAATAAACAAAGTCATTAATTTTCCCTAATAAAAGTTAACCTAAAAAGGAAAAGAAAAGGTAGCAATTTAACTCACATTAATAAGAGGGAGAAATCAAAAATTTTCATATCTATTCTTATAATTCATTGGAATTTCGAATTAAAAAATAGAATATAAATTTTATATTGTATTCATGTAAAATAATTTGTCACTGTTCAGGATCATAATCAGGTATAACATTTCTCACAGACGCGATCTCTTTTTTTCCGAGGCGAATTTTATAGAAGTTTTTCGGTAATGGTACACCGGCCCTATTATTTATTTAGCTTTTAAATGCGAATGGTTATTTTATAATATAATATGGTACTTACTTGAGAAAGCTAACCTTCATGTTTCGTGCTTTATCTTTTAAAGCTACTTGATCACGTTTTCTATCCCAGCCCTTAATAATATTTGAAAGAGAGCTCCAGCTACATCCGTATTTCTCAATGCCATTTAGCAATAACTTTTCGTCATTATGTGACCATGGTATACGGACCTGTACGCCTGAGCTAGCCATTCTTGATTGGGCTGTCATTTGTCTAGCCACGGTGCTAATCCGGGACATATTTGGATGAGACGATCTACCCTCATCTTCGCTAGATCCTAAAGAGTCATTACTTTCTTCAAGAAAGTGATCGGTTGTTTGTTTTGGTGGTGATGAGTTGCGCTGAGGTGAGCTGAATCGATGAGCAGCCGCTATCAACATTCTTCTTTTTGGATCTGGGGTTCTTTTATCTTCTTCAAAATCCTGTTCTATACTTTCGGAACTTTCGGAACTTTCAATACTGCCTACACTACATTCTCTCTCACGAGGCGATAATTCGGGTGCTGGCGTGACAAACAAGCTTGAGAGACCACTGCGTATATTTTGATTCTGAGGATCGGAATTATTTGATTTCTTCGTATCAGGCAATTTGAATTTTCCTTTCATCATCTTTACATTATTTTTCTCAGGGGTAGATTCATCTACTTCAGAGAGACTTGACGTTGTAAGTTCTCGATCATGAGGTCGTGCTATTACGACTCGAGGATTATGTCTGGCTAAGAGCCTATTCGTCTCTTGTGATGATTTTACTTCAGATTGATGAGCTTGGGGGTGTTCATGATCTAGATCTCGAGTCAAAGGTTTCGAATTTTTAGAGGAGTTGGCTTGAATCTCATTTAACTGAGAAATTTTTTTAGGACATTTGTTTTTCATAGCCTGAAGCTTAATAATATTTTGCAGAGATAGAAGACTTTCATCAGGTTAGTAACGATTAAGTAATTAAAAGTCAAAATAATTGAATGTTTTATTTTTGAAGGATATCATACCTTTGATTTCCACTCAAGGGGGACATGGACTGTGCAGGAGTAGTCTCCTTTAATTCTATTGACTGTGAAGTATTTGATTTTAATGGTGATAATTCTTCATTTCTAGCAATAGTCTCAGGGTTTTGTTGTAGTTTCAAAAGTTGATCCACTATACTCCCAATGCCACCTTGATCTAGAATGCATGTAAATAATTCAGCTACTCGCAAGTTACCCCATATAACTAAACTGGTGAGAAAATCAGGCCATGGAAAGAGTAAACTCAAATTATTTATGATTGTAAGATCATTTTCCCCTGATAACTTGTACTTTAGATAGGAATAAATCTTCTGAACACGTTCCTTTATAATTTGAGCTTCCTCTGATGAATTCTGACGCCTGAAGACAGTTTCCTTTGTACTTGCACTATTCAGAAAATCTTCAAATTGGGCATCTTGAGTCGATGCATTGTAGAGAAATACTTCCCCTAAAAGTTGAATTGCATCATCAAACCTAAAAGTTTCCTTGTTATACTCTGACTTTAAGGTAGAGATAAAATACTGGGTTCGGATCTCTAGACCTAGATTAAAAGATTCAGTTTCTAATGTAGAGTTTCCATATTTTAAATTAGAGCTTAAGTCTCTGATAAAGGACTTTGGGAATGATTCATATAAGTAAGAAATGATTTTTGTAGTAGTCTGACTTGAGCTTTCAAGTTTTAAAACTTCTATTATCAATGATATCGTATTCGCGGCGTAGAATAATGCGTCTGGACGAAATTGACCGAAATTTCTCAATTCTATTCCAAGAATCTCACCCAGGACAGTCTGAACTTCGACCTGTTCAAGGCATGAATAAGATTTAGGATGATAGATTTGAAATATACTATGGAAATGCTTTTCATGTTCTAGAAGAGATCGTAATAGCGGCGATTTAGTGAGCCTCAGCGCATGAAGTATTTGACTAGCTTTCTCCTCTGATATATCTCCGTTCCCTAGTAGATGAAATAACCGTTCACATTCTCCCATCAGGTCGAGAAGATTCTCGATAGCGCTTAATTTTTGAGTCTCGGAACTTTGGTCTAAGGTATCGAGATCAAGATTCTTTGGAGGTTCTTGAATCCTTGAATCATGCGGCGGTTCGCCTGAATTCTCACGTCGTTCAGGAGTAGATATACCATCTTGGTTAGAAATTTTCTGGGGTTTCTTATTTTCTTTGCTCTTTTTGGTTTTTCCTGACCTTGTCTTACTGAGTACTACAACTGGTTCTGATACAAAAGTTAGTGAATTTCATTTACAAAACGCTTATCTAACTTTTCACTTCATGTCGTCCTAAGTTTCTTTTTTTACGGTTTTGGGCTTTGGTAGATTGTTCACTTGATAGATCATCAGACACGTGTTTGCGCTTTCCCCGAGTTTTTACTTTATGTTGATCGGATGTTTCTATGCTACGGGTGAGCGATTGGTTCAATGTTTTGCTTCGAGTGATCATCCCCGAATGTAATTCAAAAAATGACTAGACTGATTCACGTTTAGTATATGATGGCGGGGATTGAATGTATAAGACGGGATTCCCCGCACTGGGATGAAACGCGTTTAACTTGAGCTAGATCAGCTTATATTTTAACGCGTTGTGGTAATAAGCTCCGCAAAAGGAAAATGACTCCATTAAAACGCACGAATGAGTAGTAAATAAATAATTCGCTTTCCTAATCACCTAGACTTAGGATACTTTCATTGATCAATATGGTAATTGTGTGTTAAGTACAGGTCTGTAAGATACATGTTTGTAAATGGTCCATTTATGTTAAGTAAGAAAGAACACATTGAAGCTATCTTTTCGACCATTGCCATAGAACTTTCCCAAAAACCCCATCATTAGCTATCTTTATTTAGGGGGCGGTTAAACTGCCGGTAGGCAGAAGAGGAACTACTAAAGTGACGTTATTATTATTAGAGTAATAAATTGACCCACCAATCATGTTTCTTTATATTAGTCAGCATTTATATCTGAACGTTCATTCTAGATCCTTTTGTAATAGAAATTCCCACTGTAATGCCTTATAGTTTATGAGGGATTTCAGGGAATAGGCTCAAAAATATGGTGATGGGTGGAATCTCTGGTCTAGTCTGGTTAAACCATCGTTTAACAGTACAAGAATCACACCAAATTTCTTACTGGGGGTAAGTGGTCCAAATGGATGTGCATCTGTGGTAAACGGTCCAGCTGTATTTGATGGTGCGAAACTGAAATCTGATTGGCGGATCTGGTTATCATTCTATTAATAATATTCGTTTAGCGGTTTCTCCACTGCCTACCGGCAGTTTAAGCACTCCCTTTATTTATCGTAAAAATTATATGAGTTCCGACCTATTAAGATTTGAATCTAGTTTTATCAGGGAATTACAACCAAGATGCATTCATTTCCTCTGAATCTTCTCAATCAATATCTATATCAAGCTATTACTGAAGATCTCCGATATATTCAAACTCCAAACTTGCAGAGTGAAGCTGCTTTTAGGTATCCTCGGTAAAAACTAAGGATTTCGGGAATAGTCTTCATATTTCTCGAGTTCAATTATGAGTTTTAAGCAGAGTTTCCCTTTTGCAAATACGTGTATGGGTACATAAATTCCTGCCAAATCAGATTGATACAATTTTAAGGAATTTGCTGTTCCATACCACCTATAGATTTTTTCAGTCGAGCCATGCATTTATGAATTATACATCAAATTGAAGGTTATTTTAAGGTTTCATTCCAAATCAGCGTCCCGCTTGAATAGTCTACATAAAATTTTTGTGTCAATTTTTAGGTTAGTTCGAATTGCATAAGTAAATATTACTGATCGTTAATATAGCTGGAAATGGTTAGTCTGTTTTAAGTAAGCGAGGTGTATATAAAGAACTTCGGTAACAGTCTGAGAAAGACAATGACTTTGACCCATTCGCAAAGTCCTGACTTTACTGCGTGAATATCTATTTTCTAAGAACCCTAACGTGGTTGATCATTACACGACGCAATTCCCCGAGATACAGCTACCCAAAACTTAAATAATTCAACAACAAGTATTTGTCACAGTTTAGTTACTAGTGCTGAGCTACTGAGTATATAAAGGTAGTTAATAATTTATCTATGGTCTATCTAACGACATAGGAAAGCTCTTATATATACCAAAAAGAGGTCGAGTGATCTGGCTACTATCAACTGTAATGTTTGTTCCGCTCCGTTTCTGTTGAGGAAATCACCAAGCCAAGCTGGTCCACCTTTGTTAGGAACCCGTCAAGCCATGCAAGCCAACCTCTTCAAGAAATTATTATGCACAACCAGCCGTTTAATTATTTACTGCATATTATATATGGTGTTTTACACATCACGTGATAACACCATGTCTAACACTAAGCGTGCTATACGGGCATATGCTGTCCAGCATATGCTACAGAGATAAATCGACTAACCAGCCGTCACAGTATTTAATTCAATTCAAACTAATCTGACTATGTACGCTCGAAATTTCTTCATCAATCTGACAGGTTCGTGAATTATGACCAATCTTGCTGCACTTGCTACTCTTCCGGGCAGTCGCCGATTCCCCATTCTCAATACCACAATTTCTACCTCTACCGCGTTTTTCTTGCGTTTCCTCCTCCTTGTCTGCCAAAATTTGACCTCCTCCCTGTCGCTAACGATTTTTTTTGCCCTCCGACGCTTGCTTAATTCATCGTTGGCCGCTCGAAGGTTCAGGAGCTCCGCAGACATAATAGTCATCTCATGTGCTATTTTCATCACCCCTTTCGCCATCTATTTAGTTGATGAAAAGGTTGGTGTTAGCGAGCTTGATGATTTTTGATCGAATTATTCACCAAAATAGCTTGCAAAATGGCTTCAGTCGAGTTGTTTGGTGTCTGAATTACTCAAGGTGCAGCAACGTTGCAAGGGGACTCAGGAGGCGTTGGTCTCCGCAACAAAAAATCTAGTATGAAAATCACAACTTTCGGTTGAGTGGGATAAGTTCAGCACCTCGAAAACCTCTAGCCATAGTTTCTTTATTCAAAGAAGCTTTGTAGGCGGCGTGGAAGGTGAAAATAAATTCAACCTTAGTGATGTGTGTAACGTACGCCCATATGAATGTCGATATTTGTCGACCGTACGCCCGTTTCAACCCACTAAACAGCCCAATATCCAACGCCTATGTAAAATGAGAGGAATTAGAGAATAGAGAAGGAGGAATAATTTTGTGCTGCTTGCAGTATTCCTCGAAAAGAGCCGATCGGTAACTCTCGTGCCCACCTAGGATCAACATCCGATATCCACCTTTCCTCTTCTTTTTTGTATGTTTGTGGAAATGTTGAAGCTGTTCCAGATCTATCTCGTTATCCGTCTACCTATTGGAACTTGTTGTAATGGACTAGTTGTATGGGAGACCGCCCTCAGAATACCAACTTGCAAGGTGGTACTGGCCCTAGACGACCAAAAATGGTGGCACGTCAAACCCATCGCCACTGATGGATGCAGTCGCTAATACCCATACTCGACTCCAAGGCTGAGTAGACTTGCTCTTTCCACATCGATCGGTACGTGTTACAACAATCTGGCCACAAATCATCCCTATCATAAAGCCCGTCTCATCGAAGTTGTCGTGAAATAGGCGGAACCATTTGTGAAACTCGTCGGGAACATTCAGTAAGACTCGTTGGACGTCGCAGGCACGAGAACAACGCGTTTGCAACTCTTTTCGTCGCTGAACAAAGCGGTAGGGCCATTGCTTACTGACGCGTCGCTTGGTACGCGTTGCGAAGCTATGATCCGCCATTCATTGTACGTCATCGATCCGGGGTGGAAACCCGCGCATATCCAGATCTAATACATATTGAAATATGATCTTCTCTTCAAACTTAGTCAATTTCTGAAGACCGGCTCGGCGGTTGTCGAATGCAATGCGGTCGTTCATTTTGTGGCGGAGAGTAGCTTTGGGGACATTGTAGATCCTTGGAGCTGCTCGGCGACTAACTTTTTTAAATGCCTAGATTACCTCAATAGCAAGAATAACTCGTGCTTCTTGAGCTGGGACAGACATTGTTGGTTGCAGAATAATCGCGTAATGAAGTTGAATGATGTTGATGTGTCGGGAAAGTGCGTCGGGTACTGATGAACCACGTTGTCCTAATTCAATTGACAGTCTTCCATTTTCTCTACTGTCTCTTAATATTGTGGACCTATTTTCTAGATAACATAAACTTATCATTGATTTGTTAGTAAGTTTTGAAAGTATCGCGAAGCCCATAAATCTAATAAAATTCATTGGTATTGACTAGTGATTTTTCAAATCTTAAATTTAACTCATTACAAGTGATACATCTGAGGATCGATGGTTCTTTTAAGAGGTACATAGTGAGGTCTGAGGATTCAATTCTTTTAAAATTAACTACAAAACTAAAGATCTGCAGCAAGACTATTATTCAAGTTTTAAAATTTAATTATTTGATAATCTTGCAGCTTAGAATTCAATCATTCGTAGATTAAGCAGTGACAAATATGTGGCAGCGATATGAGTGGTAGTTAGGATTGACATGAAGTTCAACTAAGGAGAGTCGATGAGGAGCAGAAATAGTGTTAGGAGAGGGGTAAGATGTATGCATATCTTAACCTTATGATTCAGGCATATAAATCAATTCGGTTTTGTTAGCTTAGCACTAGCAAGGGATAATCTAATCCCTGAAGCCATACTGATCAACATTTTGACCCATATTTATTTTCTACAATGGTAGTAAGAATTATTAAGCACAATGGCAGTACCGGCAGGAGATCTACACAAAAAGTAGTATTTATAGGGGGTTTTATAGATGAACAGTGTATTGGAGCCAGGTAATTAGTTTGGCCCTAAAAGAAAATCTATGTTGCAAGTTTGTCAAATAAAGAAAGTAATAGATATCAACCATATGATCCTCTTCGTATCATCACCAGATGTTTATTTCTAGGACTGAAAACTTGATTTTCAGAACAATTCAAATATATTGATCATTGAAAATTTGATGAGCCTTATATTGTTGTAGTTGATCATGTCAGTCTTGAATCAAATTTTCTAAATCTATCTGAGGATTACATAATTTGGGCTCATCATTTTGTCTTACGTCTACGGGCAGCAATCTCGTAGAATAAACTACCATCATACACGCCTCTGATATCTTCTTTCTTCATTCTGCCATCCTCAGGCCATAGCAAGATGTAAGTAGCCACCCCTTCTTTTGTTAGCATTGAATTGACAGGTCTAAGGTAGTATAATTACTTACATTCAAAAATAACGGCAACTAGCCCAAATATATCCATCACCACTCTCCGCTCATTAATGAATCTGAATATTTCTGCCAATGTGATACCCTGCTTATCACCACTGGCAAATTTGGCAAATATATCTTCGAACTGTTGCGGTTCAAATCTTCCTTCGGGATCAAATGAGCCTGAATCACTTCCATGCTTGTCTCGGTGTATTCTCGCAACGTAGATTCGAAAAAAAGGGTCAGGAAGAAAACCAGATACTGTTGGATATGAAAAATTAAAATGAATGAGAAACATCGAGAGTAGACTAAATGTAAGACTATATCCTAGGCTGCGAAAGCCATGATAAGTATCCAATGGCCATATTACACCGTCACTATTCTGGTCGAAAAAAGCTACATGTTGTTGAAGTACGGTCTGATGTCGATGACGATATGCATAATCTCCCTTTATAGTTCCACGCGGAGACTCATAGGAAGCGGCTTCATTTGCTCTTGCAGTTCCTTTAAGTTTTCTTAGTCTTGTTCAGAATTTGATCATGGTAAAACTTTGATTACCTGCTTGATTTAACCTCTCATAGCCTTTTTTTTGAAAAAATGGCTTTCGCTCTTCGGTTATTGGAAGCTCCGGGATGGATATATCAAATTCATCTCCATTTATTTCAGTTTTAATCATCATGAATTCTCTTCTTTAGCTAATGGTTATTGAATATGGTGAAATAATGTTGATAAAATGAAAAATTCTGCAGCAGGAAATGTGAAGCTGGTTATGTACATAGTTTCTATAGAGAAACATTGTTAATAATAAATAATCTTTAGTCATATAATCAATCTTTCCCTGATATTCTTCACTATGGAACACGCAAGTATGATGTAATCTTAGCCAGGGAGTCTACGATAACCATATGTGTCCCGCATTAATCGTCATGACAGAAAAAAGACTCGATGATTTTCTGGGAGCCCTTGATTAGAAACCAAAATGATTTGATTGGACATCGGTACTTATCTGTTGTTCCAGGAAGTGAGTTTCTGTATGGAACTTTCAATCGCTATAACAAGGATTACTCCTTTGAAATTTTATATGTTGATTTTTAAAGCATGTGTGCTAAATATCGTACATTATTACTCATTTTTTGGGGCAAAAACTTATTGAAAAAAAAATTAAAGAAATAGAATCAAGTAGTACCTACTTTTCTAGATCTCAAAAGTATGTGCTAGTATTAATACCAAGAGAAACACTTTCTCCAAGTTCTTACGATACCATGTATTTAATTATTCAGTCCGGTACGGTTCATTTAAATTAGTAAGTGTTAGGGGTAGTTGTAAGTTGCACCACCAAAAAAAATATTTAAAAAAAAAAACGAAATTTTTTGAAATACGCCCGCCACTGGCTTGTGATTTCTTTTCCGGAATTCGGCTATTATAAACTCCGATTTTTAATAATGATTGGCTCATAGTACAATTCTGCAAATCAACTCGGAATATTTACAGCTGGAGCAACGACTATTAGTTAGTCAGAAAGCGTTTGAGAGACTTTATTATTGGCTAGATAAGCGAACGGGAACTGTTTTAATGCCTTCTAGAATAATGTTAATTGTCGATCTTATTGGGTGAAAGATCAGTCCTTCCAATTATAACTGACAATTACACGTTCCCATTTCCCATAGCTCTGAATTTTAAAGATTTGGGTAAGGATC
Source organism: Oidium heveae (assembly GCA_003957845.1). Lineage (NCBI taxonomy): Eukaryota > Fungi > Ascomycota > Leotiomycetes > Helotiales > Erysiphaceae > Oidium > Oidium heveae. The sequence goes on from QVIK01000486.1 coordinate 16,023, forward strand.
ACCAATAGATTATTAGCCCGTTATGCTATTTATTAATTGGCTTAAATTTTATTCTAACCAATCAGATCATAGAAAGTATGGCTCAATGACGTCGAAGCGATTACTAAATATAATGGAATTTACAGCCCTAAGCGGAGCCAGCATCGCGATGTTGTGATTAAAACGTTCATGGAACGGCGCGAAGACTTCGTGTCCGGAGCGCACTGCATAAATGTGCTGTAATATGACGGGATAGATTAAGATCCGAAGGCCGGGGGGGAGCGGAAAGAATTACTAACGCCGAGCTCTTAATAGGATCGGGATGCATAGTTAAAGCGATACTCTTTTATCGTTGTTTCTATCATGTACTAAGCTTATTACTCAGTAGGGACTATGGCTAGCAAGTATATTTGATCTGAGAATATTTTGCATGCTTCTCTAACTATAAGGTCTGCCTACTCACTGCCCTATATGCTATTGTGATTAGGGATCCAGGTATCTTTACTTGTTGGAGAGCGTATGGGAGGCGGGGTCAGCTACATTCTGATGAGACCAGAGATGCGAACTGAATAAATCTGTCTTGTAAGAAGCAGGTCGGTACTTTAGGTAATTGTCGAGCAATATCTTGGTTGTCCAAAATGAACGGGTAGTTGGAAGTAAAAGAGCAGTTTCTGATGCCAATACTGCACCACATATGTCAGCGTCAATGTGCTTTGGGTAGGACCTAGAGATGTACTATTCTGGTTAATAACCTAGTTCGCCGGGCAGATTATAGCCCCTCCATCGTCTTCTTAGCTCGAGGGTGTTACTAGTAGGCTTAAATCTGTGTAAATACCGAGATCTTAAATTGAAGAGCTATTTTTGTTGGAAGATGAGCGATTAGCTACGCGTAAAATTTCTACGTGCCGACATTCTGTGATAGTTCAGGGCGTGCAGATGGGGAGATCGCTTCACTCAATATCAAATTGTTTCAGGATTTATCTAAAGAAGCGAGAGTCATCTCATCTAATTAGCTCCACTAATTCTGCCCGAGGTCGAAGTGGATGGCGATGATCTAGGCAATGTATACAGAGGGCTGCCTACCTAGATTTCTTGTCCAGGTTAAGAACTGGTGGAAGGAGGCCCTATTCACGAGGTCTAGTAGATATAGGAGTGGTTTATATACAGGTAGAATAACCCTTACGCTGGGTTAGATCACTTTCTGAAGGATGTCAATTTACCCTTTGGCTCTGTTCAATATAATTCCACCTCTGGTCACCAAGTTTCTGAACTAAAGAGTGCTAGTGAAAGGATGCATGCGCAGAATGATTGTCTCTGGAGATGTGGAGCAGCCCTTTTTGTTGTATCACCAAGACTTCGGAGTATATTTACCACTTTCGCTGACTTTCCTATGCGTATTTATACATTCTATTTGGAAGTGAAACCTTGTCAAAGTAGATGCCGAGCCATCTTGTATAAGAGCGAAACGAATTTTCAAATACTAATTTAGTGTCCCATGTTACAGACGGGGTGGTAATTGGGTCTTTGTCAGAGCGGCAGCGTAAAAAATGTTGCAGTTCCGTTTTCCCAGGATTAAAATATATGCCTTAGATCTATCCCCACTCAAGGAAGGACCTTCATCGTCTCGGCTAGCGAGATACAATTTTTCCTAAGGGAATGATTTGATGCTAGAGTAGCCATGTCATCTACATAGCCAAGATTTCTCGATATATGCCCGAGCCAGAAGAGAGGAGAAATGTATAGCATTATTAGTTTGGGTGATATTGGAAATTTATGAGGGAAGCAGCAATTAGTTATTTGAGTTGAGCCTAGCTCTCCGTCCAACCGAATGTGTACCATACGATTAGTGGTGAAACAAGAAACCTATTTAACTAGGTTATCAGGCAAGCCTTAGTTTCTCAGTCGTCGGATTAGCTTTCCTGGAAGAACAGAATCAAAGGCACTTTTGAAATCAATAGTTAGCATACTTGCTATGCGTCCAATATTTAATACTCTTTCCATATCATGAGTGGAGCAAATAGTGAGATCTACAGCAGATCTTCATGAGAGGACTGCAAAATATAGTGTAGCCAGAACATTTTGCCAAATTGCGATCCAGGAGATGCATTTGGCTGAAGAACGTTCCAAGCATCTTCTTATAGTCAAGAGCAAAGCTATCGGTCCATATAAACGAGGTGATGTATGAAATGGCTTATTGAGTTTCTGTAGACTAATCAAAATAGCACGACTAAAGGAAGATGGATATTTTCCTATATTCAAAATCTCAATGAAGAGATTATTTAAGAGTGATCTTTATTCCAGGATAGCAGATGGGATCTCATCTACCCCTGGAGCTGTATTTCCTGCCCGTACTATTGCATCTCGGATCTCTTCTCTGAATATTCAAGGAAAATAAAAAGAAGTACTATGTATTATTGGAGCATATATCGTTAGGTCACCAACTTCTGCATAATTCGGGAGTAAATTATCTATATGAATCTCTCTTTTTTTCGGATGTAGTTGCTGTGAGGTTATCTGAATAGTTGGAACTTTAAGTGGGATTCAACGTTAAACATGTTTAGATTTATGCCATTTAGTTATTGAAAGGGAGCCGGTATTGACACGCCCGGCCTTTGGTATCATCACCCCAACTCATGTACAAGCCACAATTTCTTTAAGATAGATGCTATATCCGTCGTAAAAATGAATTCGCTAATAAATCACACCTGGACCCTGCTTGAAAATTAAAAAGATGTAGATGTATTCCACGAGAATAACATAGAAGTACGTTCACAAAGCAAGACGCTACCTTATTGAGCGCCGCCACGAACTATCGCCATGATTTCAGTGCTTCATCATGAGTTTGTACGTCTACACGGGAGGTGGGGTTAGTGGCGTGTTGAGATGTTGAGATGTGTGATGTACAAAGAGGGTTCAGGTCTGATGTATTGTCATGCGAATTGGATTTTACGACGGGTTAGGCATCCATTTTGGAGAAATTGTGGCATAAGCATGAGGAGGTGAGACGATACCAAAGGGTGGGTGTGTCGATAACGGCTCTATTATTGAAAATATAACTTTACTGCAACAGGGTTTTTCTAACTTGGCCAGAAAGAAGTCATCCCTGGCTTTCTTAATAATTTTACATTATCCTTAGCTTTGTTGATTTCATCGCTACTGATGATTGGGCGCTAATGGACAACTTCTATTCCTAACGAACAAGTTTTCAGGAGAGATTTCCCCAGTGAGTTTTCCTTAACATGACCATGATTGCGCTATGCTGCTCCTAAATAAGTGTCATACTAGGCTTTAGTGAGTTCCTAGGCTGATTTTTCTAAACTGACTAGCCTAGGACGAAAAGAAAGCGAGGAGATGGAACCAATTTTAATGCAGAGTAGCTGATAAGAATCTCCATTTCTAGAGACTCTAACTTAAACTGAGAGAAGACCTTTTCAAGCCCTCCACAAACAACTGTTGTCAGTATCAGGAAGTGGTCTGATAGAAAATCAATATGTTGAACAATATAACACCTTGAATTGGAGACTAGGGGTCTAAACGTAAAGGTCAGGTAGAGTGCATTTCTTCGGTTCTATTTTTGCATTTCTTCTGATGAGAGCAGGATAAAATTGTTTCCACCCTCCCAGTTTACAAAATTTTCAGCGGCTGGGGATAGGCATCTACGGTATAATGGTTGCCAGTTTAGGTGATGTAGATTGAATTTTCTTGGTGGGAAGTAGCTACTCCTGAATGAGTTCGGAGCTGAGTTGTATAGTATCTCCAAGGGGTTATTCTCTTAGTTCAGCTACGCTAGATTTTATACGTTATGGATATGTAGTAACTGCCCGTTATGTAGTATAAATCTATTGTGTAATAAATCAACAGAGATATTGGTTTCGTAATTTTTCTGATTGGATACCTATGTTTTTTGGCATCCTGCTGAAATCTGTTGAAATAAATGTTTATGCTGTGTAAATAAATCACTTGATAAAAGGGGACTCAAAGACGTTACGTGAGTTAACGAGTCCCAAGTTTGACCTACCCTCTCATCTATATCTCACTAAGCATACTTGATATAAAGAATATGTCGATATGTATTTACTTTCATAGTAATTAAATATATGCGGGTATTCAACTTACATGAGGTTAACTAAGTCTACTGTGTAAGGAAAATTGTAGGATATTTCTTTCACTTGGGATTAGACGAACCTCTACATTTTACTTAATCTTGTACTAAGACGGAAGTAAGCATATTTGATGAGTTTTTGTATGCCATTTATGCCATTCATGCGCTTAGGTAGTACGGAGGGTCTTCCGACCATTTTGATGTGGCTGTTCAGCAGCTTCTGTTGCTTTAAAGGAAGTTGATGCATTTTGGGAGGTAAGTACTGTGGTAGATTTATAGATGAAGAAAATTTACACCTAAGAGGAACTGTATATTTTAGAGTAAATAGATAATTTAAGGCGTATAAGCTTTTCAGATAAGTTGTTCATTGGGATACGTCATGCAGGATGGGTGGAGCCTTCATAGAGCACAGCCATTCAATATCATGTAATATTGATTTGATAGGAAAATGGCAAACCCCAAATGAAGAAGCTAGAATCTTTGTATACTTAAAAAGAGATACTCGGTTATGCTGAATTCTTCCATCGGGTTGATTGTAGATCAAAACTAGACTTTAAAGCTGAAGGTTTGCATCATCCAATATAGCACACAGAATCTGGGAAATCCGACTTATGTTTAACCGACCTTGAGAATTTGAGATCCATCTTATTCACACAGCACTGTTATCAATTCTGTAAATAAAAGCACAAATTATGTATAAGAAGGCTTTTTAGTCCGATACTGAGTTCATTTTTATCTCATAGTTTTTACTCCGGCAGCCCAACGTTCATACCCTGCAATCATTTCTGGCGTAATCTGCTTCTTGACTAAATCAATAGCAGTAATAATATCTTTCATATGAATCTGTAATTCATCTCCTGTGGTCTCACACTTTTCCAATACTTCATCACAGGCAGTTTCACATATACCAACTAGTTCTGCCCCAGAGTAACCGTCAGTTAATCTGGCAATTTCATAGATATCGACATCATCGGCAAAATCCATTTTTTTTTTTTTCAAGGCAAGAATTTCTTCTCGGCCAGCCAGATCGGGCGGTGCTACATATAGTAGCTTATCAAATCGACCAGGTCTGAGTAGTGCTAAGTCCAACACTTGGGGTTGATTTGTCGCAGCAAGAACTGTAACATCCTTTAGAGTTTCAATTCCATCCATTTCGTTAAGTAGGGTCGTGAGAACGTGAACACTATTGCCACGTCCATTCTTATCTCTCTGACTTCCAATAGACTCGATTTCATCAAAAAATATAATACTTGGGCTAGCAGCTCTTGCTCGGGCGAAAATATCACGTATTGCCCGCTCTGATTCCCCTACATACATATTGAGCAATTCAGCGCCCTTAACAGCAAAAAAGTTGAAGTCAATTTCTGTAGCCATAGCCTGAGCACTAAGAGTTTTTGAACACCCAGGCGGACCGTAGAGAAGTAATCCTTTTTTTGCCGATGCACCAATTCGTTTCATTCTCTCAGGATACTAAAATTTTGGTAAAAATAAATAACAGCTCTGTTTTTAAGAGGAAATGGGAGACTACATTACTTACCAATAGTGGAGTCTCGATTGCACGACGTAAGGCTTTCTTAACATTGTCTTGACCACCAATTTGATCCCATCGAACACTTGGAGGCTTCAAGCTGATATCGTGCATTGCTGTAGGTCTTACTGCCTGAAGGGCATTTTCAATATCACTCTGAGAAATATGAAAATTTTCTGCTTTTAAATCTTGCTCATGGCCGTCAATCCTCTCTTCTGCAATTTCACAAGCAGCATCGAGAAGAGACACAAGATCTTCAGCTGTATACGCATGGGTGCGATCTCCTAGTTTTTCAAGTATCTCGTCATAATTCTCGGGCGGTAAAGGAGGCTTTAATGACTTAAGTATACTTTTTCGCGCAATTGCATCAGGAACAGGTAATAGTATCTCAGTTCGTATGCGACCTCTTTTTTTTAAGGCCAAAGGTATACTGCTTGCCTGAAGTGTGGCAGTGAGGATCAAGACCTTAGGAAGATACTGAGAGGAAAGTCGAGATAAATTATCTAGTTCCTCGCCTATAATCTTGGCTATAACCTGAGAGTTGTTGTCCTCCTTGGACACTATAGACTCCAGTTCATCAATGACGATGATGCTTGGCTGAGAATTCCTTGCATCTGCAAAAACTGTACGAATTACTGAGGGTTTCGAGTCAAAATCAATTTTGAAGACATTTTGAGTCCAGCCACAATTGATTATCTTATTGATGAGGAAAGTTTTTCCAGTGCCATGTCCACCATGCAGTAGAACAGCACAAGATCTTTGGGCCCATCGCACCTTTAATTGCTTTTCAAAACCTCCTAAGAAGCGATTGAGTTTTGAAAGAGCCTGATCTATTCCTGAAACACCATCTACATACAGACGTTTACTTACTAATGAAGAATCTGAGTAGTCTGATTTAATTCTTCCACTTACTATTTGGATCAAGCAACTATCATTATATTTCGCAATTCCTGAGTTGCATCCATTGACCGACTCAACAGTCAATGTTCTCTTGGGGCCTCTTAGGAAAACATTTTTGAATGTCATGCCAGGGAATATAACTTCCGCACGCCCTGGGGTGTATCAGTCTAAATTTACACAAAAATATAACTTACTCTTTTTACATTAGGTACATATTCACATATTTGGTTCATTATTTTAACTAAACGTGATATCATAAATTTGGGACAAGTGAAATTGATAATTAATGTTATTACTAACCAAGATTTTCCCGTAAGTACCATTCCCAGTGAGACCGGTCCTGTTCTCCAAGTTCAGGTGTGTCATTGTTATATAGAGTAGTTACATCTTTCAATATTATAATCTCTGATTCACGTAATATACTGGCGGCCTGTACTACAATATCATCCCCAAGTTTGAATCCGCAAGCCTCCTGAAAAGTTTTCGATATTTGAATAACTTTTTTACTCAAATTCTTTTCAAACGTCAACCATACAATAGCTTCTCTTTTTTGGTTCCCAGTCCCATCAAGCTTACTGAGATAACACACCTGCCCAGGGTCGAGCTTGAGTTCAGTCAACGCCTCTTTACACAAGTACACACGTGATATACCCTTTTGATCTGGTCGTTCTTGATAGCTGGCACCAGAGAATGGACGTATCTTGACTTCAATCCTCCTCTCGGAATTTATCGTACTTGACATAATTTAAGATCTAGCTTGTGGATGTTCATAATTTAACATCCAAAATGTATCCGCGTTTGACGAAAATTTTTAAGCGCGTATGCTAAGTAGAAAGAAAATACAGCTGGATTAAATATTTCTCTGTAAGAGGAGTAATTAATGTCGCCACCACATTTGCTTCCACCACAGTTTCTCTTACCATCGTGGAATTTACGGCAATTAGCTTCTTACGTGCAGATTGCTCATCACCACTATACAACGTCATGGAACAAATCTATTTCAAGAAAACACAGACGTCGTATTTATCTCACAAAGGCTTACAATCATAATGAATCCCATATATTTTACTTAGGGTCCATTTCTCGATTACACTCATGTTCTCGAACTTTGAGCATTGAAAAACAAGAAGACAGCTTAGTTTCATCCCAAGGAACAGATGAAGTAGAATCAGATGATAAGAGTGGAGGAGGTGAAGCAGAAAGCTTAACGAATAATCAGCCACGGATTCAATATGTGATGTCTGAAAAGCTTGTACCACAAATTAGAATGGTGTCTGTAAGTCCCAAGTTAAAAAATCAAATAATTCAAGAAACCACGATAAGTTCCACAACACGCGACTCTGAATTAAATTCCAACCAATTTAAGAAAGGAGAAACTCAAGAATCAAAGCCAATTATTCAATGCAGTGGCCTAAATGACAGTAATCAATCAGTCGATGAAAGAGAAAGTAAATTACAACAAAATTCTCTAGTTTCAAACGTTTCTCATGATTCTAACTCTCTATCTCGATGGGTGCACAAGGAAAACCGAGACTCCAACGATAGATCATCTGAGAAAACTCTCAAAAGTGAATCTAGGCACATTAATGATTCCATCAGTCCTAAAAGTACTACCCTACAACACCCCATAGCGAAACCATTTGTTTATTCGGAGTTAGCTAGCCATAATAAATCATATATACCATCTAAAACTACCATAACTACTGCTGCTATTTCTACCTCATCGGAAAATTCTGACTCAAGATCTCTTTTCGATGAGCTTTTCCCTGAAGAGTTACTTAAACAAGAGAGAGCAAGACAGAGAAGAGCAATCGTTAATGTAGAAACTTTACCTATCTTCAATTGGACGCCAATGAAGAACAAGAGGAAAAAAAACCCTCTCCATAGTTTTAATTCGCTGCAAGAAACAAAAAAAGAGAATAAGACTGGGGAGAATAACACTTCTACTGTCTGTGTTACTGACGAAAAAACAAATGGAACGTTACTTTCCCTTTTCCATGAAGACATGAGCATTTTGTGCTTAAGTGGTTGCAGCAATTCCCTTGAGGAAAGTGATTTTTTCCGTATAGGTTCAAAAGGGGAACATATCCAGACTTGGACTAATGGAATCATTAAAGGTACGTATAACTTTTATTCAAACAAAATCTTTTACTAACTCATTCTAGTCATCCCTGTCCGTGATGAAATCACACTACGAGGTTCAGGATCTTATTTGATTTTATTTTCATCCGAAAACTCTGCTCGCGACTATCTCAAGCAAGTGTTGCGACTTCACAAATTTTCCAGGCTTAAAAACAATGCTGAATCATCAATTTTTCCAGTCTCAACTGAAGATTTATGTGAAGGGGAAGATCTTGATGTTCTTCTGAAAAGCTTCTCTCTAGTTCCTGGTTATGGCAGACTAACTATCAAATTATTAAGACGCCCATATAAGCCAAGATATAGCCAAATATTGAGGAGAGGCGGGCCTCTAGACATTCTAAAACACAAATCAATGACTGAACATTTGGTTTTATTCTCTTTGGATGTAGGTAAAATCAGTATGGATGATTTGCGTGATTTTCTAAATCAAGACGGAAAACGTCGGAATTTATCATGGAAACTAGCTGGTGGATATGATGCGATCATGGAAACCCAGCAACATGAAGGTCCAGAGACTAATGTGCCGGTAAAAGATTTCAGAGAAAGAAAGCAATGGCTAAGACCTTCCAGTTACGTCTTGCCTTTTGCTGGAGAATATGAAGCAAGAAGGTTTGTAAGAGAGTGGCATCGTCGTCAGTTTCCTCTTCGTCAACAAAAGCAGAGCAGTCATGATAACCATATTTCCGTTATTAATGCTGAGCTGATGTGGTAGCCATTTAATCGTATTTCGAGAATTTTCGTGAAGCTAAATTCCATAATAAATATATATCATTAAAGTCGTACCTTTTATTATTTGAAACCCAATCAAGACGACCTAACTCCCTCTAACGATAGCCCACAGATAAAAGACATATTACCAACAAGTCACTCATAAAAATCGTATTTCTAACAACATCTCCCAGTCAAGCCACCTGAACCACTCTGAGATCGGACATCTAATCCTTGAGACCCAGAAAGTTCGGATTTTGATGAGTCAATAATTCTTTTCTTGATATCTGCTGCCAAACTGAGAAACGCCTTTTCAATGTTGATGTTGCTTTTTGCTGAAACCTCGAGGAATTGGATCCCAAGCTCATCCGCCAATTGCTGACCCCTTTCTGTTGATATCACACGTTTTTCTTCCCAATCACATTTATTCCCAATGAGAATTTTACTAACACCTTCGGTAGCATGTTGCTCTACATTTGAGAACCAAGTACGAATATCTAGCAAAAAAAAGATATTAGCTAGCTTGATAATAAACGAAGAAAAGAGAGTGTGTTTTACTATTAAAAGACCGCTCATCGGTAACATCGTATACCAGTAATATTCCCATAGCACCTCTGTAATATGCAGTTGTTATAGTGCGAAACCGTTCTTGACCTGCTGTATCCCATATCTGTAACTTGACACGTTTCCCGTCCAATTCAATAGTTCTAATTTTGAAATCGATTCCAATCGTGGTGATAAAAGAAGGTGTAAAAGAATCCTCGCTGAATCGGAGCAAACAGCAAGATTTTCCCACTCCGGAGTCCCCAATCAGAAGTAATTTGATCTACAGTCATTATTTTGTTAGTTAAATTTCTTTTCTTTTCATATAAATGTTTCTCGTTTTTCATTCTTTTCTTTATAGTACAGTGAGATGGTTGGTTTTGCTTTGCCGCTTACCAGGAAGTCATAGTTACGCGTGCCCGCCATTCTTGGAAGAAGGCCGTTTTATGACGAGCCCAATTATGTATAGATTTAGAATATTGTTCAAGCGATAATATAAGGTGGATTAAAATCGCAAGTGAGTATTTGTTATTTGGACAATGTTCTTGTTGGTGATAGAGTATTGATAGACGATTGTGTGATCCGACTTTATGATCCGTGACTTCGGGCCGCGAGCCGTGCACACTGCTGACACTTTCTTCAGTACAATATGACTGCGCCGGAATAGGCACGAGCAGCGTAGAAAGCGCAATGGATCGCGTATTTGGATGACTCAAGACTTTGTTCGGGAAAAAAATCAGAGATTTGGCTGTTAACGGGAATTTTGGTTAAGATGTGCATTATCTCAAATGGGACGATCGTTGAACTATAGTGTCTATTTCAGCCTCGCCAGAAGTACATATACTAACAATTAAACTACACGCTATATGCTAAATTTTTAATAGGAAAATACTAAAATCTAATTCACTGAAGCCATTTAGCATATCCTCGTCTGATACGTTTCAGAGCTTTGTGCTGCGCTCGAAGTCCAAGTCTGATGTCACAAAGATCACTGATATCCTCCAAGAATTCTCTTTCCACATTCCCCGGAAATAGCCTGTCAGTATGCTTCCGCAGAACATGGACTTCGCAAAAAAGGAGACCACAACATTTATAAGATAATCGCTTGTCTTCAATGGGAGTAGTTGTAAGAATCCGATCAAGTATCCTAATAGACTGGCTTGCTTTATAACCCTGTTTCGAACCTGTCATGTTCTTAATAAATCCTAGAATGTATCGAATAGACGCGAAGCATATTAAAACGCCCGGTGTTAAGCCTACGAAACCAAAAACCAGTTCTTGACTTTTCAGCAAAGCGTCAATGCCACTTAAAGCAATTTCCAAGTCGACTTTGCTCTTCTGAATCTGTATTAGTAGAGTTCTTAGTAAATCTCCCCAAATAGTACCAATTAATGGATTTTTTAGCTCTTTCTCATATGCACGTAGTATTGGCGTGAGATTTCCCTCTCTTATCATTTTTCTCATGTTAGATATTTGAGATTCTGTAAACGATGAATCTAAGCCAGTAGAGCGAGAATTGTCAATCATAAAGTCAATGACCATTCGCTCTAGACTATCCCTATCGCCCGAGAGACTTTCTTTACTCATAAGTGCAAGTTCGCTCTCCGGATCATGTCGAATAGTGCTAATTACTTTCTTAATAGGCTCTAGGAGCCAGTTAATACAGAAATCACGAATTGTTACCCCCGAATCCTTAATAATTGATACAATTAACTCCTTCTTACGAACACTAAGTTGAACAATAGCTGTCGAAGAAAGAAGTAAAGCAACGCAGGGTAACCAAAGTCGTTCAAATCGAGAGGGCTGCCCGTACAGTTGAATTAGTTTTTGGGAATAAGAATTGTGACTAGGAATCAAGACTTTGAGGATATATTGTAACCGTTCGCTCAGCCTAGCTGGATGCGCTACTTGCGTTATATTTTCCTTCATAAGCAAAATCTGGGGCTCATGAACAAGGTGCTCAAAGACAGTATTTTCAAATTTATGGGCTTCAGTGTCTAGTGACATTACGTTTTTGAGAACAGTATCCATATAAGAAATGCTCTCCTCCACTATATCCTTCCATCCATTAAAGTCACAATTTTCTTTTGAGTCATTATCCCCCGTATCAAAAACAAGTCCTTCAACAATTAATATTCCTAACCCACTAGCACAAGTATCTCGCAATCGCTTAAGTTGTGATAATTTCTGTCTAGCTTCAGACTGACATTGTGCAATTGGAGATAAGGTTCGCCGTTGTAGGCTTTCTAACGATTTTTTTTGGATACTTTTCTTTAAGAGGCTGTAAAAATGTCTCCAGCGAGCGAGAAAACTTGATCTAATCTCATGAAGAGAATAATTTTCAGGTGACCCTTTCATCATTTTAACTCTGTTGACTGTATCATGATAAATATCATTTGACCATGACCAAAGCCTCATAGGTGAAGTCTGAATAACGTATAAGCTAGAGTAGCTATGAGAATGAATAACCTTTTCCCAGTACCTAATATGGATATTTAACTGAATCATTTGTTCGAGTAAATTCTCTAAAAGTAGACCATAAATTTGAGTCGTAGCTTTGCCAATGAGTATCCATTGCAGCTCATTTCCATATAAATTTACTACATCTTGCTCTCTTCTATTATTTGGCAAGTCTCTGAAATTCGCTCGCTCTAGTAAGGTCGAAATACGAGAGGGCTTTAATACTGTATTTAATGCTGTTACTGATAACTCTTTGACAATTTTCTGAAGCTTTTGTATGTGGGGTGGAGACGTAACGTCTAGACTTTGATTATATAACTCTTCATAAATACCACCAGGTAAAACCTGAACTTGGTCGAGTTGACTGTCTACATTCCGGATTAAACTACCATATATTAGTGCTTGACGTCACATGATAGAATCGCTCTGTACTCAAAGATGATTGACATATTAAAGAAGAACTTCTATTGTAAACATTCGATGATATGTCTTTTAATACCTGCAGGGATAACACCTTCGGAATTGCCCTACATTGGAAATTGGCTAGTAAATTGGCTTCAATATAGTCTGCGATAACAAGTAATTATATTCCCACTAATATTCCCCCAGACGATTAGTGTTATTTGTTAAATTCTATACTGATAATATTTCATAAGTACATATTACCTTCGATGATTCTGGAGTTCTTAAATTAATCATATTCTATCTAACCCGATAGCCAAGCTGAGCAACCCCTTCCTTCTCGAGATCCAAACTGGAAATCGTCGTACTATCTACCTGCCGACCTCTTTCGCTTAAATTCCGCACCTGAGCTAATTTGTTACATGAATGGTTGATATAATTTAATAGGTGTTGGTCTAAAAAGCTCTTTGATTCTGGCTTATATATTGGAAGTCGGACCCACCTACTACCTACTGATCAACAACAAGCTTCATTAAAAATCGAGAGCTTAACTATATAACTTACCAGTTATGAATATATTTTATAAGGGAAGAAGGCTCTCGATCTTTGTTCTATCTGCCCACTCTCAGGTTTCAGCTGGAAAATTAATGCACACCGTTACGCTTATCTATTATTGGCTAGTCTACTATATGACAAGATAGAAAGTAGCATTATATAGACAAGTATCTCCATCAATCAATTCCACCCAAGGATTTACATCCTTTGATTGAAAAAAACTCTAGGGTTGAAATCTATGGCTCCTGTGTAAGAGAAAACTTGAAAGATAATGCGATGGTGAGGTTCTCACCAAAAGTATTAATACCTACTGTTTGTTTAAGGCTAGGATCAAAAGAGTTGATAATGAAAGTATCATCGATAACCAGTACATCTTGGTTCACGCCTCTGTCAGTTGTGAAATATGATTCAATCGTGGTGACGACTGATACAACGGAAGTGTCTCACTTGGTGAGATCGTTTAGTGTTGTGTAAGAGATGAAACTATGATTTTCAAGGAATGTAAAGCGCGTAGCCTTAGATAAGGGTAAAGAATATATTCCGAGTATTATACGTAATACTGAGAAGGGTTACAATCTATTCTTACAGGGTTGCTCGAGAAGTATCAAATTACCATAAATTAACGGGAATCCAGACGCAATTTAAAAGACATGTATAGCTGGCTAGTTATTATTTGAGTTTTAATAACTCTATAAGTCTCCGAACTGGATTTATCGTTACTAGAGCTTGCTACATTTGGAGCCAGAGGGTGATTATAAACACATTTCTCATTACTTAGGTGCTTACCGATGAATAAATAACCCACTGCTTCTGTCCTATTTTGCTAAAAACTCAGACTTATAACCCGTTCACTCCGAACTAAAATTATTTCAGGGTTTGAAGTGGTGGCTCTGATTTAGAGATAATGGGGTGACTGGCTCGCTCTGTTCATCTAGAATATTTTATGTCGAGTGTAGGTCATCTCTAACCTACGGTTACCCTCACTCAAGCTTCCGTAAGTTCTTAATTTACGTATTCAGCAACCATATCCAAAGGCCAATAATTGCATATATTGAAGCGCTTCCTCTTCTCTAACGCACAACTTATCTGTTCGTGGTGGAGCCATACTATCTGAATGTGGATAAATTTATGATTAAGCATTGGACATTCCAAGAAATGATGGTATATAATAATTCAGACTCTGCAAAACTATTTTACAAGAGGCACTGGTTTATATACACTATTAGGCTACCGATGATATCACACTCAGAGACCATCGAGACATTTCTCGAAGTTACTGTTGAATACCTTAATACTACCATGGTACTAGAAGCTTCCATTTTAAATATGTCGAATCATCCTTCTCTTATTCACACTGTTGTAGGTCTATTATGATTTTGATAAAAGAGCTGAGGGGAATGAACATTCTGATGAGTGTTTATATTAAGAATGACTTCATGCCTCAAAAGTAAGGTACTAATGTAGCCTACGCTATACAGCGCTGGCTACAGGGATTAATCGGCTAACTAGCCGTGACAAGCATCTTCAAATACATCGACTCTGGAGGCAGATGCATCGGATCCAAAAGGACTAGATGTCTCATTGTTATTCAGTGATATTAACTGGTTTTTATTACAGAACGGAGCAATGAATCCTCATTAGAAATATCATCTGGGTCTTCCACTCCATAAAATAATTCTTCACCACCGACCAGAGAGATGCTATCAAGCGTGCTCATTGTACTATTATAATTTAAATTCTAGTCGACACTTGTGAACTAATAAATGGAGCCTTTTTGTAGAAGTTGCGCCTTATAAAGCGCCTGGTCCAGTTTTTCTCTACAATGTGGGTCGCTTCAAACGATGATGAGCTTCGACGAAAAAGTTGAATCATCTAAAATGTAAATAAACACTGTCACTGTGTCATAGCCAAGAGACTGCATTCACGTTAATTTAATTTAATTTAAAAAAGAAAAAACTCCCTCCGAAGCTGATGCAGCATTACGAAGCTTCTCTCGGCACCATGGCTTTGCAGTCAGTCGGGCACGCTCAGTAAAGGATAAAAGAAACAAGATACGAAAAGTTTGGATTAAATGCGTTGACTACGGATCGCCTAAAAATCAACCAGGTGTTAGGGGACACAAAGTTATCGGTCAAGCTCGAGAAAGAGGTCACTGATGATAGTATATATTTATCTATGAAGGTTATCTAACTACGGGAATTATCAATCTCTTATACTTTTCTTCTAGTTACTTGAGTGATTCCAACCTCCTTGATNTTAGGGGACACAAAGTTATCGGTCAAGCTCGAGAAAGAGGTCACTGATGATAGTATATATTTATCTATGAAGGTTATCTAACTACGGGAATTATCAATCTCTTATACTTTTCTTCTAGTTACTTGAGTGATTCCAACCTCCTTGATTGATCCGGAGATTAGTTGTGCACTAAGCCTAATATAAACGAGTGATCTCTAATCTTTGTGTTCCCAGAACGTAACCAAATATTACGTTATAAAGAACAGGTTTGCTTACAACTGTTCACATAGCAACGGGCATAGCCCATAACAGCAGGAGTTTTGCGAAACTCTCCAACCAATAATACTAACTGCAACAGGGAATTAATTATTAGAGAAGAGTCTGATACACTAACAGTCGGTAACTTGTGGGTTTTGGAGGTCATACATTCCGAGTATTATGGTTACGATCTGCTGTGAATGCACATCACGTGCATTCTCTTATTTGTCTTGGCGTTATCACTGTATTACTAAGATAAGATAAGAAATCCGAGATGTAAATAGATAACGCGACACATGCAAAATAACGCGTACCCATTATATAGAATTGAATATATGAGACCTCTTTATTTCCACTGCTAAACTATCTATTATTTTCAATACGATCCAGTGACAAGTTGCACTGTCTATTCGAGTCATCCTAAACTAGACCCACGGCAGGAGCAGACAGATGCGACGATGACAACTGCTGGGGAATCTCCTCGATTTATCCTTTCAACACTGTGACGTGAGAATCCAGATTTTATTGTTGTAAGAAAAGACATTCAGAACGCCAAGTAAAGGGCTAGAGAATACGCCATAAATGATCGACCTTCAATTGAAGCACTTCTGAATCTATTCGAAACCGATAAAGTTTTCCATTGAGTCCGAAAAGGTGGAGATGGCAAACTTCTTTCTCTTTTTATGGCAGCTAGAGCTTCGATATTGCTGGCGCAGAGCTTCATGTCCAACGCTGTATTAATTATGGATTCAACCTACGAGACTAACAAAAAAAGCCGCTTGTTCACGTGGTTGGCGTAACTCCTACCAACCAGACAGTGACACTTTCTTTCTATTTTCTCTCTTAAGAAAATGAAGAAAACTACTATTGGGTTCTATTACAGTTTTCAGATTGTTTTCACTCTCTTTTTGATCCTTCGAAATAAGTAGTGCTTGTTGATCGGGAACTTGCCCCGATACATGGTATCGAGAATACATTTCCAAGTGCATCTATCATGATCTGTCTTTGGGACATGAATAAGAATATTCAAGTCAAAGCCAAGCAGCTCATTACCAATGCTGAATCCTTTGAGGCTTTCATTCACTTTCCGCTACATTTTGCTCATCAAACTTAAAGGTTTTAAACAGTATTTTGGGGATGATAATAGAAAGGTGTAATGAAAGAATGATGAGATGATTCGTTAGATATTCTCATAGCTTCTAATTTCATGACTTCAATAAATAGCACAATTAATACTATAGCTACAATGTTACATAAATCTCAAGTGACTCTCCAGAGTACATACTCGCTAGTAGTACTGTATATAGTATTTGTTCTAGTATTATCTCATTGCAGGGTATATCCCAGATATTTAGCCCTAGACTTGATTGTTATGAATTTTATGTGATATTGTACTAAGTTGTGCAAGATTTACAAGGATTAAACAAACCGGGATATCTCTTGAGTCGCTCCCTCTTTATATCGATATTTTCAAAATTGGATGAGATATGGGGGTTTATGTGCATGATATTCAAAAATGTGTGGGAAATGGTGGTGAGCATCAACTTTAGATGGTGAGCCCGCAGCGAAACCAAAACTTATGTGGGGCGTGGCACGGGTAGTGAAAAGATATCTTTCTCTCCACGTCTATAAACTAAAGACTTGTGTAAGCCTCAGGCCAAACACAGCTCTAACCTTGATTAAATGGAACTCACGATAAAGAAGAACTCCTTGTGAAAATTCCACAGCATATTAAAACTATGACTTCACATGTGATAAATATGGAAGCTCTTTAGTACTCAATAACTTGGATTCAAAGATAAGTTCTCTATTCCTCTGTTTCTTGGAGGGTTTTATTTCGTTATCCTTTTATCTATAACATATTACGAGATTACTTTATACTAAAATTAACCGAGATTGATCTATATATATAGCTATTCTTAGTATTTTCACACAGCAGCCTGTATTAGCTATTAAAATATAATTAGGGAGACTTTAATTTTCACTAACCCGTTGATCTATTGGTCAGATTTAGCGCGATTTCTATTGCCCCACACCTAGTCTAAACCCATTGATGAACTCATCAACGCTTACCACAATGGACAGCCTAACCACTGTCCAGCACTTGCTTACCAATCTTTACAAGAGGCCAAAGAAGCTATTTTTTCCCATGCTTTATCAGATAGATATGCTCTTGTAGTGTTGCACACCAGAAGAGTTGGGAATAAAAGAGACGGCCCTGTTAAGGCCCTTATCCTGAATGGTTCCAAAGGACGACGTTCGAGAAAGGAGCAGAACCCAGATAGAGAAAGAGTGCGTGTTGGTAGGATCAGTGCTACGAGTTTCCTGTTTGCCGCAAGTATATGGCTACAAGGTGGACTCTGGCAAGTGGAAGTGGGCAACGGTGAACACAATCATGAACCATATGTGCTTTTATCAGCGCATCTACTCGGACGACAATTGACGGAAGAGCAAAATGCAACAGTTTTGACTTTGGGACGCGCTGGAGTAACGTCAGGGTGCATCATCACTTCGCTGCGACAAAATGATGGCATTATTTCGACTGCACAAGTCGTCTACAATATTCGCATTGCGGAGCGTAATAGGTTACTAGCAGGTCGGACACCTCTGACAGCTTTGCTCGATAACCTTTCTAAACAGACCCTGTACTACACACAGCATGATGCGGAGCAGAAGCTCACGCATCTGCTAATAATCTCATTGTCGGCGAAAGAGATATGCCAAAAATATAGTGCCAACCGCGTTTGGATCATTGACGCAAATATAAAACGAACAAGTATGGTTTCCCCGTACTTCATATCATCGGCTTTACGGCAACAAATAATACCTTCACTTTTGTATATTGTTTAATGAAAAGTGAATTAATGGCTGATTATATGTGGGCACTAACACATATCGCCAATGTATTCCAGCAATTTGGAGTGAGAGCCACTGGCACCTTTGTGACGGACAGGGAACTTGCTTTGATGAATTCCTTGGAAAGGGTTTTCCCAAATGCTGTGCGGTTACTTTGTAGATGGCAAATTAGTAAGAACATCCAAGCAAAACAGAGGCGAGCATTTGAGACGAACGACTCATGGGAGGAATTTTTAAGACAATGGCATTTCCTTGGCCGTCAAGAAACAGTCACTAGTTATGAAGACCAACTTATAGTGATGCAAAGGGAATTCGCAAATTATCCTCAAGTTATGCGTTACATCGAGGAAGTCTGGCTCGTCTGGAAGGTCCAATTTGTGTCAGCTTTCTTACATAACAAACCTCATTTCAGACATATAGCTACAAGCCGTGTAGAGAGTGCCCACGTGGCTTTCAAACTATGGATTTCTACTTCAACGGGAAATCTATTTACCGTTGAGACTGCAGTAAAGCTAGCCTGCGATAATCAGCTTGCTGGGATCGTCCAAAAACATGTCAAGAAGAGGGCTATCGTGAATATGCAGCTCGGTCCGCTGTTTTTCCAAGCCATGGGAAAGATTTCCGAGGATTGCCTCCGTCTGACGCACCGACAGTGCACCCAGCGGTACATCGATGGAAATCTCGACGATAATTGTGTAACCTGTACTAATTTGCTTACTTCGACTATGGGACATCCTTGCCGCCATGTCCTGCTTAATTGTACAGAGCCTCTCACGATTGACGACTTCGATCAATATTGGCATCTCTTTCAGCCTGCTGTACTGGTCGAAGCTGCCAATGTTCCGCCGAATATTGACGATGCTTTAACCAGTCTTAGGAATCAGTATTCAATTGCTGATGATCACAACAAAGGTGTGCTTCTCCATCATATTCTTCATATTCCAACAGTTACCGTGCAGGATCTAGTGCGCGTTCAAGCGTGGGGTAAACCATCTGGTTCTACCAAGTGGAATCTATCACACTTTGAACACCTGGAAAATGCAGAGAATGCTCCTACACGACGAAGATGTCGCAATTGCAATCAAGTGGGACATAACTCTATGACTTTTGCAAATCATAGTCATACTCCCCTGGCTTGACGAAATTGAATCTCGATAAAAAAACGTCGAAATGCTGGATAAAGGTTGAATGTCTCTATTAGGGTCGGTCAGCTAGAAAATTAATAGAGTTTCGGGTATCAATCAAAAACTCATTAAAAATACCAAGATTTACTTTCATCGATTTTGATGCTCATCATCACAATCTATTCAACCGTGTTTAAATTTTCCAGCGAAAAAAAGAGCATTTTTGGATTGACAGGATAAATTAAAAGGCGTGTTGTTAATAGTAACATCATCATATTTGAAGGCCTGTAAACACAGTTTCCCAGAATTTTCACTCCATAAAAAATATACTTTTTGATACAAAATTGAATGCGATAATTACCAAATTTTTTAAATCCTAATGTTAATAAGAATTGATAGAATTAGTACGATGGATATCTGGATTAGATATTGACCTGAAGTTTTTGGTTTGGCTTTTGCTAATTATTCATTTCTAATGCTTCTCTCTATTTATATAGATAGTGAAATATTTTGATCTATACACTAGTTGTCTACAGTATTAGCCTACTATCGGAGTGCATATTACAACACGAACCTACATGCGTTTTGAGTGTTTACCATAATTGAGGGGCATTAGAAATCGCGCTAAATCTGACCAATAGATCAACGGGTGAGTGAAAATTAAAGAAATGTGAGTGAAAATTAAAGTCTCCCTATAATTATTATAAAATAGAATAATTAGGTATTAGCCTCATTTGATATCAGGCATTTAGTCTGTGACATAAAGGAAGCATTAAAAATTACTTGGAACTAACATCTATTGCGATTAGATCACTATGTTATTGCGCGCTTTTAAAGTGAAAAAGCTTATTATAATACAATAATTATATATTGCATGAAAACGGATATGATATCAAGCTTCTGTGGTCCAATGGTTAGGATTCCGCCCTTCCAAGGTGGAGGTTCGTGTTCGATTCATGGCAGTTGCAAAAATATGAAACCTTTACTACGTTATAGTTTTGGCTTTTGATGACATTTTCAGCGTATTCCCTACACACGATACATGCCAGAGTCAAAAGTATTTCAAGAAGAGTTAGTATTTCGATTTAACTTATTTTTAAATTGGGTATCCTTTTGTTCTTTCTTTTACATGTTTTCACCCAGACCGACTCATATGATTTAGCTTAGCATAAATAATCTGAGCCGATAAGATGCAATAATCATGCGGGATTGCTAAACGAAGGGTTGTTTTGCAATGCATTGCTGTAGAATACTACTATCCTGACCCTAAATAAATGTAACTCGCATATACATATGCATGCAGGCAGGGTTAAGATGTCGATCAAATGTAACACTATAAAGTTGGTGAGAAATGCAAGAAACCAAATTGGGTATCCTCAAATTCTCGAGATCAGATGTCCCCTCCACAATCCCACACTTATATCTCATTGATCTTTCGTCTCCTATTCATCATCACCGCAGAAACAATCTTATCCACTCACACACAATGACTTAGTAATAAAAAAATATAACATTCATTCTCATCATTAACTTAAAATCGATAATAAACTCATAAACTATGCCCTATTCACCCTCAATTCCTCTTCTACCCCCCATTCCCCATCCACCCAATACCGCTTCGTCGGTCGCAAAGGGCCCGTTGGCAGATATTTTACTGCAAATAACCTCTCCTGCTGCAAACAGGAGCGAAAAGCCGCTCTTCTATATAACAATATCGCGTATGTTCTAGATGATGCAGTTGGTTAAATTATCCTTCCTCAACATTTATTAAAAAAAATTTGAAGAATTTATCGCCAATCTGACTGCAGTTGCTCACCAACATTTCGTATGTCATGTCAGAGCATTACCTAGACCCCCCAAAGCCCTATCTTGTAAAAGAAACTGCGCCAGGCCCAACATCCGCCCCCAGAATGGTTGAAAAGACGCAGTGTAACGCACCCTCAAATGGTCGGGCATCATTTGCAAATATAGTCCAGACCTTTATCCTGAATAAGAGCTCTCAAATCAGAGCGCCATCACGAGCTCCAGCTCCAGCCACAAAAACACCTAAAACTACCAACCATTTTAAGCCCTCGCCAAAAAACCTCGTCGACAATCGTATTTTTGTACGTATGTCTCCTGACCATACATGTATGAACATGTCCCCATACGCTGTTATGTTACAACCCAATGTATTCTTAAAAGAGAATATTTTTCGAGGGGTCCAAAAAATCAAAACAGGACTAGCTATTTGCCCAGTATCTAGCACTGCGCAAGATACTTTCATAGGAAAATTTTCAGAGATCGAAGCCTTCCCATCTACGGAGGGCGAGTGCAAGGTCGAAAAACCCGTACAACACTCTGCTTTCAAGCTCTCAGGTGTCCCACACTCCTTTTCAGGATATGGCGCATCAGGACTAGAGCATATACAGATCACTACCACCGCCATTGGTCAGGCCCTACTGGACCTAACAAATGTCTTGCCTATTAATGTAATTGAATGCCAAAGCCCAATCAATAGACAATATTCAGACAGTAGAAACTGGATTGTGTTTCTTCCCCAAGGCTCTCATCTTTCAAAGAGTTTACCAGTATTTGGCGTCCGCATCAGTGCAAAGCTACTCCCTAAGCGAACTATTACCCCTCACTGCGGAAACTGTTACGGATGGCACAGTGAGCGGGCTTGCTATAGGGTGCCTCGCTGCAGGCTCTGCAGCTCCACCAAACATCTAGAATCTGGCCATACAACATGCGATCCTACAAGATGTTGTGAAATTGCAAGACTTGAGCTTGAACAAACAAGGAATTTGTTAGTATACAAATAATTGCAAATAAATATATCAATGATTTATGAAGAAATGTGCTAGAATTAACAATCTTTAATCAGTAGTATTTAAAGAAGAGTCTTTTTATGAGAGATGTCTAGTAATAATGTAAAGATAAGTCAAATTATATATTGTTGTTTTTCTTATAGATTAAAGGCAAAAAGCTCTTGCCTATTTATGTACATGTATTTCATATACAAATTATGTATATTAGTCCCTCAACGCTTTTCCTACTATAAAACTGTAGACAATGGTCTTTGGGACAAAGAACACGTCTAAGACAAAAGACCGTGTCTAAGACAAATAAGACAATGAATAGCAACACAAGACAATAAGTCTGAGCAAAACCAAGGGCAACACAATAAATTCATGACCTGTAAACATAACCTATAAAACACTATTTGTCTTAGAATTCTAGGTTAGTAAATCTTGAAGTTCTATTGAA